>JAJJWX010000767.1:0-309324 GCA_023529315.1 Papaver bracteatum | reverse complement strand
TATTATCCCAAATTCTCGCATTTTTACCATTTTCAAGAATAAATATTTGTATTAATTAATTTTGTGTTTTTAAGTACTAAATAAAGCTTGGAAGAATTGAGAAGACAAAAGAGAAGAAAGTTGGAAGCGTTGTTGACAACTGCTCGCGATCAGTGGCAACCTGTTTACAAATTCATGGGATTAAACAACCCATGATCCAAAACCCATGATCCAAAACCCAAGACCCAAATCCATTTCCACCTCACCCCCATTGAATTCTTTCCAAAACATCCACCTCACCCCCATTCTCTCACTCAATCACTCCCAATTTGTTTCCCACAACCAAATATATTCCATCAATTAAGAAAACATGTTTTGTTGAGTGGATGAGTGCCAAAATTCGGATCCAAGTGCTTGAGGAATTTTGTGTATAAATAGAGAGGGTTGTTGTGTTGAAAACCATCCAAGAATAGCTTGTTCATGTTAGTTTATCAAATTTCAATTTTGTTGTAATGTTCTTCATGTTCTAATTTCATTTACTAGGGTTTAGATGAAGCCCTAATCTCATTGGTATGTATTCATATCTTGTATCTTGTTCTTGAAAGTTTAGAATTGTTTAAAGATATAATTTAATCCAAGTTTGTCAACATCTTGCTCTCAATGTATGCCATGTATCCATTGTAGTTAGAATATCTCTATGTTGATTATGCTACAACTCATGCTTAACCAAATATTGATCTTTAGATTAGTTGTGCTTAATTAGACAATTAATGCTTTGGAGAAATACCTTAGTTGTGATTAAATTATCCATTGGAGAAACACCTTAGTTATACGGTAGACTTGAATCTACTATAAGGACAAGAATAATATTACAAGTTGAATGCATATCATAGGTTATTGGTGGATTTGAATACCCTAGTATCCATATTATCATTGTTTACATATCATGCTATTTGCATCTTTTACTTTTATTATTTCAGTCACTTGAAAATCATACCGTCGTATCGACAAAAACAAACCCCTTTTGGTTACTCTCTGAATCAGGATTTAGAATCAACTTCTACACTCTCCAAGTCTCTGTGGTTCGACCTGTGCTTGCCCTGTGTTGCTTGTCGACACTGTGCACTTGCAGTTTATACAATAGTAGGTATCTTTCCGAGCCTACCAAGTTTTTGGCGCCGTTTCCGGGGACTTGGTAGTGGTGTAGTTCATTTTTCATCTCCTGTCACTATTCATTTTTGCATCTCCTGGAACTGTTCACATATCACCAGATAGTAACAAGCAACTATTCACAATCAATTTTACACTTATTTTTGTTATTTTTTTTAAATTTTTGCTTTTGCTTTAAAACTTCGAAACCCTAACTACCTCTTTTGAGCTCAACAGGTGCCGGAGTAGCTGTTGTAAAGGCGAAGGAAAGGAAGCGAAAGAAGTTTTTATTTTAAATAATAAAAAAAAAAGTTTATTTTATTTATTTTTAGATTGTATTAGGATTCCTCTACTCTTGTAATTTTCTTTTTCTTTTGCACTTTATTTTGGACTTTGGACTTGGACATTATATTTTTATTTTTATTTTTAAACCCTACGGAAGGGTATTATTAAATATCAACTATTTACAGAGAAGGACGGTGATTACAATATCACCTCGGCCCCTCGGGTTCGTTCATGACATAGGATTCGTGGCACGAGTCGACAACAACGGTTCATCCCCCGTCTGGAACGGGAGGTAAGTTTGTCGAAACACTTGCGAATCCCTTGTTAGCGAGTTACTGTATTCCTTCGGTTGCATATATGTTGAGGATTTGAATACGGCTGTTTTAATTTCCTAGTAAAGGGCAAGGACTGGCCATACAAGATAAGGGATTCGGATTTCATCACCGTTCTCTTCTTGCCCGCCTTAGGAAAACGATACATACGCGAACCTAAGCTTTAAAATTTGAAGTAGAACAAGACCTATAAGGTAACGAGCTTATTAGGACAGTCATTCGGAAAATATTGGTTACTCTTTAAGCATACTTCAAAGTTCATGATAGTTTCTGAAAATTGAATGCGTGACTGCGCCGCCTTAGAATGCGGTGAGGCCTTGGGTATCAAAGCTCCAGAAGCTTCCCTCGCCTCTGTTCAATTTACTTAAACTCGGATTGATTCCAGAGGAGTTTGCTCAGATTGTAACGAATTCCATTTCGAAAGAATAAAAGCTGGTCTAGAAAACAATCTAAGTGGAGCCATCATGCTTTTTGTTTGCTAGAAATCAGTAGGTTTACTGTGGTGGAATCATCCTTGTTTGTGATTGAATAGAACTTCCCTTCCTTGTTTGTGGTATTCTTTTTTTTTTTTTCTCCATTAATTTTATTATTAAAAAAAAAAAAAAATGGTCTCTGTACCTCCCAATCTCTGCAACAAGCCTAGTGCTAGTTAGAGATCATGTCAAGATTTTGGTCTTCAACTGGGAATGAATACAGACACAATGGACACCTTGCACATGTGCATGATTCATATTTTGAGAACCCCATAGATCATGGTATTAATAACTTTAGGGAAAATTATGGACCTTTTCAAGGTCCCGAGACACAATATATAGACCCTAGTTGTTATCCACATATGTATTACTCACATCCAGGGCATGCGGAGCAATTCTATACTCCCTTGAGCCCTTATATGCAATATGTGATGGAAAATCTCAAATTTATGGAACAAAATAATGCTAGATCTGAATTGCAAGCATTGCATGATCATCCATATAGCAACATCCATGAATTTTCCTTCAATAGTGAATCTCATGCATCACCATGTACTGAATATTCATATGAAAATGAGATACCTACTATTGATGACTCTCCTTTCATTGAACAACATAATGAAATTTTAGAATTTGATCAAAACCTTGTGCAATATCAAAAGTTAACTGACCAAAGGTTTGCGAGTTTAGAACTCAAAATGAGTCAAATCCTTGATGCACTAAATGAGGAGAGGAAAGAAGTTCATGATGAGATGTTTGTTATCCCTACTGAATTAAATGTCGAGAATTGTATGTCAAGTCCTACTCATGTAACTAATATTGAATATGAGCCTCACCTAGAAAAGAATGAGTTGACCGAAACAAAGTTTTTAATAGGGATGAGTATGCATACTACTCGATGATGATGATGATGATGTTATGTTAGAAGAACATGTTTTTACTGAAAATATTGTCGAACCTTTGGGTTCGAGACATTAGGCTTCTCTGCCTCGACCTTAATGAATGATGTTTCTTCTAATGTTCCATATACATGTGATGTGGTTACTAATCTTGAGCCTCAGTGCAGTTATCCTGTGAAAGAGAGCATGCTACACAACTTTTTTGTGACTTAGAAAATGTTGAATCTTCTCGTAGACACCAATGAAACTATGCATGGAAATAACTTTAATGTGTCCGATTTTTCTCATTAAGTCACAATGTGAAGTTTCTTGTGATATTCCTATGCATGAAACTCAAGTTCTAGGGGATGATTGTGAACTCGGGATTATTGATTTGTTTTATGAGCATGAGCATGATGTTGTACTTGTGTCCCACATAGGTAATTTTGAATCTCACGTCGACACTAATGATCTTATGCATCAAAATATAATTGACGTGTCTGATTCTCTACCTAGGTCACAACATTGTGATGTCTCTTTGATTTGTATATGCATGAGAATAAAACTTTGGATGATGATGATTATGAACTAGGTCTTGATGAATTGTTCTATGAATGTGAGCATACTGTCACACTTGTAGATGACTTAGGAGATGTAAATGTAACTAATGATAAGGGTACTCTTGATCTCATCCATATGAGCAACTTAGACGTACCTACTCTCCTGCTTAAGTCACCAACTGATGGTCTTGCACTGGACCTAAAAATTGTTCCTTTTAAGTGTGTTGAATCAATGTTGTTGACAATTCCAAACCTAGGGTTAGAGTTATATGCATCTCAAATTCTTTTGTACTTTTTGTCCACTAAATATCCTGTTATTGAGAAGCCATATCTGGAATACCCTCATGTTTTTCTGCCCATCCCTGACAAAATCCACTTTGAACTAGATCTTGTGCATGATGAACCCCTGAAATTGTTAGATTTTGTGCTCAAAAACACATCTATTGACAAGTTCAGGTTTGGGGATAATGTTTTCACACTTGCAGTCTTACTTGCATTGTTGTGTTATAATTGTGTAAGGTTGTTGTTGTTTTCACACTCCGTCTTTTGGGTTGATCCTCAACTTTTTAGATTGTTGGTGTATGGTGAATTTTTATTGTATATAATCAAGTAATTAATTTTTGAATTTTCTTCATATATATGTGTGCTAACCAAACTTTTTGTCTTGCGCTCATATTGTTTGCTCTCAAAGCATTCATTCAATTATGGTTAGCACCACCCTTTCTGCATCGGGTAATCTCTTTCCTTTAAATCTTCTCTACCTTGTTCTCTTGATATGTGTTCTTATCATCTTTTGAAACATTGAGGACAATGTTAGATTTAGGTTTGGGGGTGTGTTTTGCATATAGAGTTTTTAGTCTTTTATTAAAAAAATCAAATTAGTCTTTTATTAAAAAAAAATCAAAAATCAAAATTTTTCTGATGACCAGCTGTGCAGCGGGTCTTTTGTAGGATTTTTTTTTTTTTTTTTTTTTTAGTCTTTTGCATTTTATTTGTTGTTGTTTTTAGGATGACCAGTTGTGGAGCGGGTCTTTTGTATGTTTTTTTTTCCTTTGTAGTCTTTTGCATTTTTTTTATGACCAGCTGTGTAGCGGGTCTTTTGTAGGATTTTTTTTTTGTAGTGTTTTGCATATAGAGATTTTAGTCTTTTATTAAAAAATAAATAAATCAAAAATCAATTTTTTTTTTATGATGACCAGCTGTGTAGCGGGTCTTGTGTTTGGTACCTGATGATCAGCTGTGTAGCGGGTCTTAAAAAAAATGGTTACAAATTATCAAGGTTCTACGAAATTCCAAAGTTCATCATCTACAGTTGAAGACCGAAGACAAAGACATTTCTATGGATGCTCTGATATTGGAGAAGGGTTTGTGGGTACTTCTTTGGTAGGCCCTCACGAGACTACAACTCGTCCACTAGGGACACCTAGGGGTTTAAAAGCTTAGTGCATACGCTAAATGCATTCGAGAGACCAGCGACAGTGGTATAGTTAGGATTTCTGGATTTCTGTTTCACTTGAGGACAAGTAAAATTCAGGTTTGGGGGTATTTGATGAGTGCCAAATATTGCATATTCATACACCTTTTCATTGGCACTTAACTCATCTTTCGCGCTTCAAAGTCATATATTATCCCAAATTCTGCATTTTTACCATTTTCAAGAATAAATATTTGTATTAATTAATTTTGTGTTTTTAAGTACTAAATAAAGCTTGGAAGAATTGAGAAGACAAAAGAGAAGAAAGTTGGAAGCGTTGGTCAGCTCGCGATCAGTGGCAACCTTTGTTTACAACTTCATGGGATTAAACAACCCATGATCCAAAACCCAAGACCCAAATCCATTTCCACCTCACCCCCATTGGATTCTTTCCAAAACATCCACCTCACCCCCATTCTCTCACTCAATCACTCCCAATTTGTTTCCCACAACCAAATATATTCCATCAATTAAGAAAACATGTTTTGTTGAGTGGATGAGTGCCAAAATTCGGATCCAAGTGCTTGAGGGAATTTTGTGTATAAATAGAGAGGGTTGTTGTGTTGAAAAACCATCCAAGAATAGCTTGTTCATGTTAGTTTATCAAATTTCAATTTTGTTGTAATGTTCTTCATGTTCTAATTTCATTTACTAGGGTTTAGATGAAGCCCTAATCTCATTGGTATGTATTCATATCTTGTATCTTGTTCTTGAAAGTTTAGAATTGTTTAAAGATATAATTTAATCCAAGTTTGTCAACATCTTTCTCTCACAATGTATGCCATGTATCCATTGTAGTTAGAATATCTCTATGTTGATTATGCTACAACTCATGCTTAACCAAATATTGATCTTTAGATTAGTTGTGCTTAATTAGACAATTAATGCTTTGGAGAAATACCTTAGTTGTGATTAAATTATCCATTGGAGAAACACCTTAGTTATACGGTAGACTTGAATCTACTATAAGGACAAGAATAATATTACAAGTTGAATGCATATCATAGGTTATTGGTGGATTTGAATACCCTAGTATCCATATTATCATTGTTTACATATCATGCTATTTGCATCTTTTACTTTTATTATTTCAGTCACTTGAAAATCATACCGTCGTATCGACAAAAACAAACCTCTTTTGGTTACTCTCTGAATCAGGATTTAGAATCAACTTCTACACTCTCCAAGTCTCTGTGGTTCGACCTGTGCTTGCCCTGTGTTGCTTGTCGACACTGTGCACTTGTAGTTTATACAATAGTAGGTATCTTTCCGAGCCTACCAAGCACCACATGTATCAACAAACTCCTTGGAAATATCAACGTCCAAGTTAGTAATGCCATGGATGTCCAAATCAATGCTATTTTTTTAGCACAGATTCAAGTTCATGTTCTTTGTTCAAATCAAACATATGTTGTTCCAACGAACCAATAACATCAACAGAAAAAACGGAGTGCACATCACTAGGATAACGCATGGCCTTAAATATGTTGAAGAGAATGACCTCCTTATCAAATTCCATAGTGAGTGTATCATTGTCCACATCAATCTTCGTCTTTTCTTTTTTCATAAACGGTCTCCCAAGAAGTAACGAAGTAGATGAACAATTATCTCCATTATGCATATCCACAATGTAAAAATCAACTGGGAAGATTAACTGATTCACTTGAACTAACACGTCCTCCATGACTCCCTTAGGATATATATTGGACTTGTTTGCCAATTGAATAGTAATCTTCGCCTCTTTCAAAGGTCCAAGATTTAAAGAATCATAAACATCGGCTGACATAACACTTATGGATGCTCCCAAATCAAGCAAAGCACGCTTGAATCATCGTTTACCAATAGTAATTGGCATTGTGAAGCCACCAGGATCTTCACACTTTACATGCATCTTCTTCAATAACATAGCTGTTGCACTTTCGCCCACCTGAGTAATTTAATTAGAAATCAACCTATCCTTCCTTGTACACAAATCCTTCAAAACCTTAGCATACCTGGATACAGTTCTGATGGCCTCAATAAATGGGATGTTGATTTGTATCTTGCTGAAAATATCCATGATCTCCTTATATTGAGCTTGCTTCTTTGATTTGGTAAAACGACTAGGGAAAGGAGGTGGTGTGATAAAGGTGGGAGCCGTGTCCTTAGGTTGGCCGGTTGAGGTTGGCTTTTCCTTTGGGACGGTTTCATCCTCTACTTCCTTTTCGATGTCGTTATTAACCACTTCTTGTTGCTTTGGCTCTTCCGTTTGTTTCCCTCTTCATAGGGTTACTGCATTAACGTGCTCTCTTGGGTTCACAAAAGGTTTTGATGGAAACTTTGTCGAATTGTGCTTTCATTTGATTCATATATGTTGCCAATTGCCCAATCTGTACTTGCAAGTCTTTAACAGCAGCATCATTCTTTTGTTGATATAGTAGGCTTTGTTGAAATATCGTCTTTTGCTCTTTGGACGTTTCATCTTGCTTTAGTATCATAACTTTCATCATCTCTTCTAAACTAGAGCTTTGATTCTGTTGTTGAGGTTGTGGCTGAAATTGTTGTTGAAAACCACCTTGCCTTGCATAAGGATTAGGAACTGCAGCTTGCTTGTTAGCATAACTGAAATTAGGATGATCTTTCCAACCTGGATTGTATGTATTAGAATATGGATCATACCTTGGCATAGGATTAGGGAATAAAGATCTTCTTCATATGATGGAGCTACTGCAGAAGCTATGCGATGAATCGCCTTCTCAATTGTACTCAAACGATGTTATGTATTCGGAGAGTCCCCCATATCGCTAACTCTTCTAACATTTGAGTCATGTCTTGTATAAAACTGTTGAGCATTTGAGGCCATACTCTCAATCAGACTAGTTTCTTGCGAGATTGTCTTCTCAGTGAGTGAACCACCGGCTGTTGCATCAATCAGATTCCTCTGTTCTGGAATTAATCCTTCGTAGAAGTATTGAATGATAAGTGTTGAGGATATATTGTGGTGTGGGCAGCTTGCCAACAACTTCTTATACCTCTCCCAATATTCATATAAAGACTCCCCAGACATCTGCAGAATGCCACTAATCTCCTTACGAACGGATGCCGCTTTGGAAGAAGGAAAATATTTCTCCAGAAATATATTTTTCATCTCATTCCATGTTGTAACACTCCCTGGAGGAAGACAATACAACCATTCTTCTGCTAAGTCTGTCAATGAGTACAGAAAGGCTTGTAGCATAGACATATCTCTGTCTGCGGTTGCATGCCTCAGACTTGTCATCTTGTGTTGAAATACTTGAAGATGACGGTTCGGATCTTCACCAGGATGTCCCTTGAACTTCGGGAGATGATGAAGTAGATTCGACTTCAGCTCCACTGGTTCAGTGATTGTAATGCACAGAGGTTGTGAATCTAAGCATGGAGATGTCAACTCTCCTAACTTTCTCTCCGGAGGTGGAGGTGGTGGTGGATTATTTTTGCCGCCTACCATTGTTGATGTGGAAGGTTCTTCTTGTAACTTTGGACGTGCTTGTAGTACCGTTCCCTTGCGAGTTTGAATTTCACACCTCTGGTAATTCCAATCCTTCGATGCAAGAGATTAAGTACCTGAAATAAAATTCTCAAAAGCTAAATTAAAAACTAAAAATAAGACTAAAAACAAAAAGAAATAACAACTAAAGCTACCGACTGCTCCCCGGCAGCGGCGCCAAAATTTGATGTGTGTCGTAGGTGCACTCAAATTAAATTACTTATTTCCAAACAATTAACTGGTAATATAATGGAAGTAAGGATCGTTCCCACGAAGAGCAGGGAGATTTAGTTGTCAAAAGTGTCATAATGGGGGGATTGTAAACAAAGTAAATAAACCAATTGAAAATAATTAAGTTGCAAGCAATGGAGAGAAATATGATCAGGGAATCCTTCTTCGTTACTAAATAGTTATCAAAGTAGCATATTCATCTATTCTTTATCATTCACAGATTATTATCAATCGTAGAAAAACAACTAGCGCAGTGCTATCCTAAAAATTCCTTAAGTCACTGGAAACCGAAGCGCTCGAATGCCAGATTCTATTCTATAAACCACCTAGAAGTAGCGCACTCTAAGTGTAATTTGGTCGAATGCTTTATATTTTGTGAATTTAGGTCAATCCTAGTAGTTGAACTCTTAGCGCAAGGTTCACTTTCTAGTGTTGTTTTTACTTGCGATTGCTCCACAGAATCCCTTTGCAAGGTTTCGCAATTTCTACTTGTGTAGAGAATTATTCAACAATTACGGATATCCTAATTCTCTACTAGCATTAGGTTAACTAATAAACTAGTTCAGTTGGCCACCTAAACAATTTATCAATCAAACATAAAATTAATTATTGTAAAAACAAACAATAATCATGTGAAGAGTTAAAATAGATTTATATGCTAAATTGAATCATATATTAGAACTTAGAATTCATCCCCAATCATTAAGAAGTTTAGCTACTCATGGTATTAACAAAACCCATGAGTTTCATATAATAAAATGGTAAAGAAATAGTTACGGTGATGAAGAACGCTCCAAAACCCTAGCTTTTCTCCCTTGAGTTCTTATCTCCAAAAACTTGATTAAAGATTATAAGATTGATGTCCCAAAAATATTAGAAGTTCTCTTATATAGGTGTCCCAATTGTAGTTGTGCCCGTTCTCAAATCCAGGTCGAAATAGTGTGCCAAACTTGCCAAAAACTAGCCAAAAGATTGCCAAATCCGTGTAACCACGTCCAACAGCCTTTATGGGCTTCACATGAACAATATAGCCCAGCCCAAAATCCAATTTCTCAGCTACATTTTGGCTTGTCAGTTTCAGGAGACTGACAACCTATTTTGCTTCTTTCATTACGGATATGTTCTCCTGGATGTTTTAACAAATTTATTCTTTTCAATCACGGTTGGGTTTTCCAACCGCAACTCCTCTGAATGTTTTTACTCTTTCACTACCGTGGTTTATTCTCCCCGGACTCGAACTCGTGTTCTCATACTCCACCAGCCAATATCACAGTTTCAAACTTCTCGGCTTGCATATTCAGCTCCTCCATTCTCGGGATTTCAGACCCAACTCTTTCCATCGTCTTCAGCATTGCTGACAGCAACATCGACCAAAGCTCAGACTTCATCGATCACTCACAGCAATAGCACCACGTCCATCATTCCCATCAACACCGAGAACACAGTTAACTCGAGATCCACCATATCACCGTTACTAGTAAACTTATATTCCATGCTCATTAACCGCATCAACTCCATAGCTCATCAGATTCCACCATGCAGCTCCATGTTTTATCCATCACCGATAGTTACCATGCAAAGCATCGACTCTTCCCTGTCACTGGAAGCTCGAGTTCTTTAAACTCCATCTCGTCACTTCACTCTCGGCCTTTATCACTGCCAACAACTACTGACTTTCTCCACTGCCATCCAACACCGATCAACGACGAAAAATCAGCCTCTGTTTGCAGCTATCGATGGCCGTTAATGGAAGAAGCTATCGTTATTCTCCCTGAACTCTCTTCCATGTTTCCTTCTTATCGAGCTCAGCTTGATCGTCCGTTAACTGCCACAGCACCATCACCATCACCATAGTTTCATCGTCTCTTGCTTTCAGAACTAAGTATAGCTCCACCAGTCAACATCATCGATCATCTGCAATTAAAACCAGCAACTCCGATCAATAGTCGATCACCATCACTGTCAGCGCCCTTAACTTCTGCTATTTGCAACAACCATCAGCTCCCATTCATTCTAGTAATGGTAACAACATTTTAGTCTCCTTCTCAAACTCCGCCATTGTATTATCAGAACTGATCATGAGAACCGGAGAAGATAAGTCGCGGCCGTCGGGAAGAAGGTGGTAGCCCTGAGCAATTAGGTCGGGTGCCCTTAACATATTTTGAATTCTGGATTCCCCTTTGTAAAATACATGACTGTGTTTAGAATTCCCTTTGAAACATGCTTGCTCATTAGTAAAATGGACACCCCTTAGCAATTTTGTGCACGCAACTTTGCTTGCTTCAAATGCCCATAAAATCTTCACGCGACGTCGGAACGACTCAATTCTTTCGCCGTTAGCTTCGTATTTTCATCCTTTTTGAGATGATAACAAGAACTCCTTGATTTGAATGAGTTACACTTGGTCTTTGGCCCTTCTCCGCTTGCGGCTAACTTCTTTTATTGCACAATTAAGTGCCAATTCGCTTGTTTTGGATGATTCACCTAATAAAACACAAATAGAGAAAAAGAAACATAATATACAATAATTTGCAAGAATATAAGCAATTAATAGCATGGATTTGACACTAAATATATGCACTTAACACTTTGCTGCTGCGAATTCCCAATCCTCCTTTGGATTTAGGTTTGATGAGCTTGTCAAAGCCTATTGGATGTAGCTTCCTGACGGTTGAGTCGTGTCCCCAGAAGAAATTTCTTGTGATGTGATCTATTTTTTGGTGGATATGTGCCAGAAGCATCTGTATTTGCATAAGATGGTTGGATGTAGGCGTAAGAGAATGTTTTATGAGCACTAATCTTCCCACCTGTGTTAAACATTTGGTCATCCATCCTTTTGCCTTGCGAGCCAGCCGCTGAAGGAGGGGAAAAAATATGTTGAGATATTCTCCCTTGTTTAAATTGCACTCCTAGGTAGGTGGGTGGGTTCGAAGTTGTTGGCATGCCGAAAATTTGTTGTAGATCATCTACTTGTTGTTGGTCGAGCTTCGGGTGGTGAATTATCGTTGATTTTGAAATGTTGATATGTTGACCTGCTGAGGTGATATAAGCATGGAGAAATATCTTGAGATGATTTGTGCCTTATACGGTTGCTTTATAGGTTATTATTAGGTCACCCGCGTACATGAGATGCAGGATTGGGGAGATTTTTGTAAAATACGGAGCCCTTCTATCGTTTTTTGTGTTTCTAGATTCCCCAAATTTGTTGACAGGATTTCCACACAGATGATAAAATTATAGGAAGAGGGGGGATTCCCTTGCCTTATTCCTCTAGTGGGGGTAATATATCCGTGAGGTGTTCCGTTGATGTTGACTGAGTAGGTTACTGTGGAGATGCATAACATGATGTAATCCACAAAGATTTGCGGAAAGGCTAGCTTGGTGAAAGCTCGTTTGATAAAACCCCAGTCTAAAGAATCGTAAGATTTTTGTATATCAATCTTGAGTGCTACTTTTGGGTCCTTGGTTCGGTTTGATGATTTTATGTAGTGGAAAAGCTCGTCAGCGATTGCAATGTTATCATTGATTGATCTTTGGGGAACAAACGCACTTTGATAAGGGCTAATTATGAGCGGGAGAATAGGTCGTATGCGACTGACTAGTATCTTTGATATAATTTTGTATGAGACATTGCATATCCCTATTGAACTATATTGTGATGGTTTAGAAAGGTGTTATACTTTTGGGATTAGGGTGAAGTTGGTGTGATTCATGAGCGGGTGGATGTTAAGGGAGTTGAAAAAGCTACGTACCATATCAATAAGTTGTGGCAAGGTTGTTTCCCAGAAGACTTTGATGAATCTGCTAGTATAGCTTTCAGGTCCTGGGGCGCGCTCTGAGCCAATGGAAAAAAGGGCCTGCTTGATCTCCTCGGGGGTTACCTCCATTGTAAGGAGAGAACATTGTTGGGGAGTTAGCCATGGGGTGATGTCTTCAAACAACTTTTCATAGATCGACGTACTTGGTGTTGTATATTGATTTGTGAAATGGTCAAGAATAATATTGATGATAGTGTGTTTATCAGGGATCCAATTATTTTGTTGATCTTGGAGTTGTTGAATGTTGTTACAACTTCGATGAATTGTTTCTTTGGTATGAAAGAAAGTCGTGTTGCGATCTCCCATTTGTATCCATTGTATTCTGGATCTTTGTTGCCAGTAGGTTGCGTGGCAGTATAGCAGGGTGAGATGATCTACACGAAGCTGCTTTTCCACAAGAAGTCAATGTTCTAGAGCTGGTCCTGTTTGTGTAGCACATTGATGTTGCGCCTGCTTGATTTTAGCCGTCGATTTCTTGATAAGAGTGGGTAGATTTCCGAAGTTAATTTTACTCCACTCCATCAAGGTTTCACTGGTTGAGAATAACTTCAGTTGTATGTTTAAGTGAGAGTCTAAATCATGCAATCTGTCCCAAGATGAGTTTACCACTTGATGTAATTGAGGGTGAGATAACCACAAATGTTCAAATTTGTAATTCTTGTTTCCTTGCCAGTCTAAAACTTTTGTTTGTAGCAGAATTGGTGCATGATCTGAAGCAATTCGTGGTATATGCGTGATTGCTGCATGTGGGTTGGCAGTTATCCAAGGTTGATTGGATATAGCTCTATCGAGGCGCTGCTGGATATTGTCTTGGCCTTGTTGGTTGTTTGTCCAGGTGTAAGGGTCTCCTCGGAATCCTAAGTCTAAAAAACCCATCTGGTTAATTAGATTTAGGAAATGTTGAGTCTGAGCATAAGTGATTTGTCTGCCGCCTTTCTTTTCCGATTGATCCATGATTTCATTGAAATCTCCGATTAGAATCCATGAAGTGGTAGTGCTGGGGAACAAAGTTGGGAAGTATTTCCAAGAATCTTTCCTAGAGAGTGGTTGTGGTGGTCCATATATACCAGCGCAAATCCAAGGTTGGCCTGGGGAAGGGGGGTCACGATGGCGTGAATATAGCTTTGGGATTTCTGTAGGATTTGTAGATTTACATCATTATTCCACATGAGGCAAAGTCCGCCTTTTCTGCCAATTTTAGGGACGGAGAAATGATTTTGGAATTGTAGAGTTTGAGCGATGCGTAATATTTTATTGTTGTTGGCTAATGTTTCAGATATAAATAGGATGGTAGGTTTATACATTGAAATTACATCTCGCAAGTGTTGTTTTGCCGTCGGTTGGTTAATGCCTTGGAATTTCCATGCCGATATAGACATGGTGAAGGGTTGGAAACTCGCAGGTGAAGTGCGCTTAGAGATATTGGTAATGGTAATGGGTTTTTGATAGTTAGTTTATTTGTTTGGGTTTTTGAATTGGCTAAAAGAACGGAGGTTTTATGTGTCTGATGGTAGTTTGGTATTAGTGTGAAATTTGTGAAGGTTGTAGACGCAACGAAGGGGAAAGATATCAGTATCTTAAGAAGCAAAAGTTAGATCAATTAAAGTTACAAATACAATTATAACTGAAAGGTGTGCTTTATAATGCAGCACTTACAAGGAAGATTACAAGATATAGAAGATGGAGAAGTTTAACTAAGTTTGACTATTATAGAATCGACAGACTTATTGCACATCTAACTCTTCTATTGTGCGCGGAATGCAAACAAAACTACAAACTAAAATAGCAGTGATAAAGCAAAATAACAGCTTGGAATGGAAGATCAAAAACAGTACTTTAAGTGGACTTACCTGGGGGCTTAGATTGATCAGAGGAGCTTAGGATTGGATATTGTGGATGAAATCTTCATTTGGACAAAAATATTTGGCAGGTAAAAAACAACTCAAAAAGCATACCAGAAGTAAAAATAAAAGAACCTCTATTAAGACAACTAAAAACAAGCCTTAAACTATCACTAGAACTCACAACAAATAGAACAATTTTGAACAGAATTAGGATAACACAGCAGAAACACAACCCCATAATCAGAAAAGGCAATTAAAAGGAAATAAGAAAGAAGCAAAGGTGAAGAACTCGCTACTATAAACAGAAAATTATAGTAAGGAACAAGGATCTAAAGAAAACATAATGTATGCAAGGAATTACCAAACAAGGCTACTATCTCATAAGAAAAAAAAACATATTCCTTTTTCGAAAAGATACACATGGAACATAAGAAATGTCACAATAACAAAAACAGTAGTATACTACATCAATCCAACTGAAGCAACTACTACACAAGCATACGAAACTCTTCTTTTTCTTTTTCTTTTTTACATTTCTTTTCTTCTTTTTCTTCTTCTTTTGGAACAGAGACACAGAGAAGCACAAGATCAAATACAAAACTGAAAACAATAGTATATAACATCATTCAAATTGAGGCAACTACTACAAAATCAAAGGAACTCCTTTTAAGAACATATACACAGATAAGCATAAAATCTATCTATTACAATAATTAGAACAGTAGTAAACAACATCACAACTGAGGCTACCACTACACAAGCAAAAGAAACAATAGGAACTAGCCAAAAGTCTACCAGGAGCAGCAGACACAATAAGAAAGGAACACAGACTATTGGGAGGATATCAAATTCCTTCAATTCAAAAATCCTTAAGAACTCATTTTAAGAGACTTCATTTTAAAACACAAATTAAATACTTCAAATTCAAAGAAATCACATAACCAAGTTTTAATTTTCTTTTCAGACAAAGAAATCCAATATGGAGACTCTAAACTGGAACACCATACATCAAACCAAGGAATACAACTCTTATAATCAAGTAGGCTTCACATAAGATATGAAGAACAAAATTCTAATGTCAACCTTAAACAGGAAATCGTGATTACTATTCAAAGAAGATGGCAACAACATGAAACTATCAAACAGAATCAAACAGAAAAGATATTAAAAACCTTAACCCAATAACCAAAGAAGAGGCAAATCAAGAAGGAATTAAGATATATTAAGAAGAATTGGACAAGATAAAACTAAAACATAGACCTTCTTCTAGACACTAAAACAATTATATTTACCCTATCAACAATAAAGATCTAATCAAACTAAAAAAGAATAAAATTCCAAAATACCTTACCAAATATTGTGCCTTTCATCAGTTCCTCAGATCCACAATCCCTAACTCTTAATTATCTTTCAGCCCATAGGGGTCCTATTGTTTACTCTTGTCTGAAATTTGTAGCCATGGAAATCATATTTTGGATTTGTTTTTGAAGATTGAATCTAGGGTTTTGGAAGATAAAGAGGTTCAAGATCATATATATGCTATTAAAATTGGTTCAAGATCATATATATGCTATTAAAAGAGGCCTCAAAGCCGACCATCATGAACCTAATGTTCCGATGCCTTTGTCTGACAAAGGATTTGGAGATGAGGATTTTTTTTCTTTCAAAAACCTATTTTACAAGTAGACTTCTTTTAAAGATATATTTTTGTTGTTTGAGGAATACTAGTATTATGAAGTCGTTTATTAATATTTTTCTTACATTACTAGTTCTTATCATCTATCAATTATTAAAATTTATTTTGTTAGATTTTATTTTGATGATAATACTTGCAATATTTTATATCTATTGAATTGTTTTGTATATTGATTTTTTTTTTCATGAGATGGTTCTTCTTTTTATCGTGGACGTATGATTGGAACATATTCTAAGGAATTTATCTTATAAGTTACATTTTTGAGGAGTAAACTTCTGGGAAATTCAATATTTGATCTTCATGATAATACTTGAATATATTGCAGGGATTGTGTAAGATGATTCTTAGTCATGGGTTTATTTTTCTTGTTTGTAACTGACACATGATAGGGTTGTGACATTAAGTTCTACGTCCGTTCATGGCTAAAGCTGAATAAAATCCTACGAATCACATTACAAAAATTACACTCTTTACTCTTTCTTTCTAACCAAGAGAAGCAAATTTTTGTCGATGATTACTTTTTCTCTTAAAGAATAATGTTTATGGATTCCTCTTAATTATATTCTAGGATCATTATCTTTAAGCATCTTCGTTCATAACTAGCGAGAAGAGAGAAAAATATTAGATATAAATTTACTTTTAAATATGTTAATCTCATTTGTAAAATTTTTAATGTCCAATAAATCTTCTATAGAGAAAGTGTGAGAGGGAGATGTTGCTTGTTTCTAAGATTTTATATCAACCAAAAAAATTTCTTCCAGTAAACCCTTTTATATAGTAAAAACTTTTACCTTAATTTGTTTTCATTTGAAATTCTCAATTTTTTTGAATTCCTACCTAATCTTTTTTATGTGTCGTTCAATTAACATGACACAATTTTGAAAAAAAGTTATATATAAAAATTAGAATGAATACAAAAGAATTGCTAGTTACCAGATTTTAACACAAAAAATTTCGAATAAATATATAAGAATGAGAGAGAAAAAATGTTACAAAAATGAAAAATAAGTCGGAGAGTTTGCTCTCTATCTACTTGATTGAACAAATCGAGACCCACAATATCACTCTTCTTTCCCTTAAGATCTAACAGGATGGATGTGCCCATATAGTTTTCTTTTTAATCAAATTTGGAATTCTCAATGCCCCACTGGGTATAATTTCATTGCACTTGCAACACGATCTTCCATAATTGTTATACTATAACCTCCATTTTTTAAGAGTAACTTGGGAAAAAGTTATACTTGTGGATAAATCAAAACCGGGTAAATCATAATCATGTCTTAATCTTGGGTTACATGTTTATTTTGGATAAACAACCCAGCAACATCAGTAAATTTGAATTCTGGAATCTTAGATTCAGTAGGTTTAACTTCAAATTCTAAAGTCTTAGATTCACTAGGTTTCCTAGTCGATAAATCATAATCGGACAAATCATAATCACGACTTAATAATGCGATTACAGATTTAATTTCCCCGTAGATCTATGTTGTGGAATCTGAAAGTAACATAAGGAAAACTAAAAAACCATAAGTATGGCATAACGACTCACAACATGACAAAGCTAATGAAATAAAAATAAATAAAAAAGATACTTACAACTGGGTTTATCTTCTCCGCCACCTTCTTGTTCCCCTCATTAACCATTATATTAGGATTTTAAATGAACATGATTAAGTAGAAAGAGATAGAAGAGGTGAGAAACGGAAACTTGAGTGTTGTTATAACGAAAATACAGGCAAAATAGTAAACAGATAAATGGTAAGACCCAATTTCGAAAGGAAATTTTGTTGTAACAGTTGTTACGACTGTGATAACAAAAAATACATTCATGTTACACTTCACACAATACACTTGCTATACATTAATAATTATTCACACGACCTCTCAATCTACACCCTCAGTCTAATAGCCTTGTAAACGCATACACCTAAGTGCCCAAGATAGAAAAATAGGATTACGTGAATTCAAATAAAATAAAAAAACATCACATCTTTGAAAAAACATAACATCAGATTAATAAATAATAACGCTTTATTCCAAATCTAGATTTGAATTTTGTTACAAGAAAAATCAAAACTTTCGTATCTAGACGTAGGTCCAGATCAACGGAGAAATAAAGTTGATCAAAATCTACATAGAGATTCGTTACAAAAAAATAATTAAGACTTTCATCTCAGGACGTAGATTCCGATCAATAGACAAGTAACAAAAAAGGTTGAACAAGATCCCCTAAGAGATTCAGTTTAACCAAAATAGACGAGAGCATTCTTGTGCCAAGGGCATAGGCACATAGGAGACCTCCTAGAGCCTCTTTTTCAATAATTATTATATATTTTTTTTAAGAATGATCATGAAATATTCAGAAAATGAATTTTCAATACTTAATGTTTTTACGTTTGCACTAATACTAACTCAATTACGAAAATATGTATCATGTGTGAAGCACAATATATTGAAAACGTAATAAATGAACTCATTGGAAGAAAAAAAGTCTTGAAATAAAATAAAACAAGTTGTGGATAAATATTCATAAGAGGGCAGAATGGGATGTTGTTTGGTTGGAAAAACATACATACCCTTACATTTAATTATAACTACAATAACACCCAAGATTGTGGGTAAATACATTTTCTTAAAGTTTTGTGTTTAAAATCCAATCATGTTATTATATGTGTGTAAACACTTCTTTTTTAATAACTACTGTGTTTGTGTTCCAGTAAATACATTACTTTATCTTTTTGTTTCGATCTATTTTTATATATCGAGGTCGATAGGGTAGATTTACGAGATACATATATATATATATATAACTGTATATCCTTTGTCGAAAGGTGATTTTATGTTTCACCAATTTTACCCTTAACTATTTGTTTTTAGTGCATGTTCAATACTATGTGCTAAGGTCATTATCCAATGTAGAAGTCTATACAACACTTTTTCTTTATGGGTAATAGAAATAAAATTATTTCGGCGAAACTTCATCAACAATACACAAGGTATTTTTAAAAAAGCATTAGTTCATTTTAAAAACAAAATGATGATGTGAATTTAAGACTTTAGGTCATGGAGAAAGTTTAATCGAGACTTTCTCTTTTACTCCCCACTTAGACCATCCACAACATTGTGAAGTTATAATGAAAATGTTATAATTTCACTCTTAAAGTGGCATCAATTAAATGCCAAATATAGCACATATGATATTTTGGTATACCAAATTGAGCATATAGATATAACGTACGTTATAAATAGCCAGGCTTTATCTAAGATCAATGAGTCCGAATTTGTGCACACTCCTTAACGAGTGTGCACGTAACATTTCAATCTCTACCATTGATTTAATTTAGGGAGTTATGTAATGAGGGTCGAGATTCTAAACATGGAGGATAAGGGGGCCAGCAGTTAAATAATCAACCAATCAGAAAAAAATATGTTAAATATACACTCTTCAGAGGAGTGTGAACAAATTTGGACTCAAGATCAAGTGTTAGAAAATATGCACGAATCGATCATATATGAGAGTGAGCCCCACGCGAGACTCAATCTAATGTAAGCCTGGTTGGCATACTAGATCTCGGATGGTTCCTGACTCATATAAATAATATAAACATAAGATTATGCTTGGTTTGAGAGTGGGTCTTGTATGAGACTCTATTCGTCTAAGTCTGCTTAGTTTCCCACTATAAGTAACGCATTGCTAAACTTAAATTTAAAGTTGAATCTATCTTTTAGTATAGGTTTTACCATATTACTATTGTGGATGTTCTTAGCCATGTCTCTCAATTACCTTGACCCGAGGACTGGAGATGAAATTTTGGTGGAAAAAATCTTAAATCAATAGGTGGCATACTTTTTAAAGACCTTGACCCCTAGCATTACATATGCTATTAATATATTAGTAGTTCTATAGGATGATAAAATCATCAAAAGAGTTTTCACAGTCTTTTTTATGGCCACAAGTCTGAAAAACTGATAACACGTACAAGTAAGATTTTTTTTTTCTTCATAATATAATTTAAACTCATTTATGTATTTAGATATTTCATCCAAAATTATCATGCATGACCAACATTTTTCATCAAACCCTCATGAAAATAAAATGAGAGGTTTAGGAAACAACTGCATGTAGTATTATTGTTTTCCAACTCACTTAAAATCGACATAAATCCATTGCACTCCCAACAAGAACTATGTTGTGAGTTTTTCTTTTGAGTCGACGGAGTTTAGATAATTTTAGTAGCATCTGTGATTTGGTGAATATGTACTTGGTGGATCACTATAAAATCTTACTTAAGTGCATCCTAAATTAGATCTCGACTGCAATATTATTCAACAAGTTTTGGATCAATATTCATTGGTCACAAGAGACCCCTTCTTCATCATTGAAGATCAAAAAATCAAGATTAAAGTGTACCATTGTTATTCTTCAAGCCTCGGCCGAGAGTTTGAAGAGTCAGCATAAATAACTTTCAAAGAATATTTATCAAGATTTTCAGGGAATGAAATTTTATGAATATCTCATATCTTCGATGTATTTGTTGCCACTCAGTAACCTAAGTTCAAATATTTCTAAATACCAGGCATCCAAAGAAGACAGTTTTGGAAAAAGTATCCTCTTGAAGGATAAAGGATTATTATTTTTCAGAGAATGATATTTTGGTTTATAAAACTGCAAGGTTTCTGGATTTGGGTACATATTTGAGTTATATGGTCAATATATGAGCCAAAAGGTTTGGTTTTCTGGTAACCCAAGGTCTTTTCATGATCGAAATAATTCAAAACTAAAAAATCATTATATGGGCCAGATGTGAAGCAGAGCCTTAATGAATATATAACTAAATTTAGGTAACTCATATTTGGTGGGTCAAAATATGGGCCAGTTGGAAAGGGTAAATATATCGAATTTGAAGTTCAGTATGCAACATCAAATTGGAGTAGACATCAGAGTTTGGAGACACCTATGGAATCTCAAACATGCAGCAAGAATTAAACTATTTATTTGGAGTGCCTCAATGATAATGTGGCCACTAGTGAAAGGCTTATGAGAAATATTGGGGTTAAGGTATCCGTTTGTCAATTCTATAAGCAGGAGCGTGAAACTACAGAACATCTGCTTATGCACTGCAACTCTAATAGAGCTATTTTAACCTCTGTTTTAGGAAGTATTAATCTCATGTCTCATATCAATGATTTAGACTTAAATTGTGAGTTGGTTCAGTGCTGATACACCTGCTAGTGGAGACTGGATTATTCAAACTTATAGTACCATATGGGAGGTATTAAAACAGAGATGTAAAGTAGTTTTCTAAAACAATTTAAACCGAATCATATCTCATGCATCGGAAGAGCTCAAAACTTATATCATTTTATTATGATTGACAGTTATACTTTTAGTTGATTAAGGCTTCAAACCACCTACCTAGAGATAGTAGATGGTCTCCTCCAATTGCACCTTTCTGACTATAAGTTTTGATGCTTGATTTAGACTACAGTTTAAGGATTGTGGTATATGACTGATATTAAGAAATTTTATTGGGACGTATCAAGAATCAAAATGCATCTTTATATTTAAATGCAGAGGAGGAAGAATGTATGGAGGCGGTACGATAGGTTCTAGATCTGCATATAAAATACATAATTATGTAAACAGATTCGTCAAATGTAGTTGTTGCTGTCAATGGTGCTGATACAACCATAAGTTAGAAATATCTACCGATTATTAAAGATGTTATATTTGATCTTAATAACATTAGATTATGGGAAGCAAGGCATGTAATAAGAAAGTGCAACAATGTGGCAGACTTACTAGCCAAACATCCCAGAAAATATAAGGTGACTGAATCTTGGAAGGATACATCACCTAATTTTATTTGTATTCAATTAAACGAGGAAAAGAGGGATATTTGTAACGACCCTTAAGTTCGTCAACTCTATTAGACCAGTCAAGAGACGAATTGACCGCTAATGACCCGATTAGTTAATGTATATTTCAATTTATAGGATTTAATCTAATAATGATTTAGATACGAAACTAGTATCACTAGATAGGTCTCGAAAAATTATGCGAGGTGGACAACTCGAATGTGTCAATCAGATATCAGATGAAGAAGAAATCTGCAGTTTAGCATGAGGGGAAAAATAATCATTTTACATCTAAAACCGCGTGGCTGCCCTTATCCATTTTATGTCGGCCTTAATAATTATCCTTGTTCTTATCCCTAGACCGATCAAAAAAAAAACAAGGATTAATTGGGGACCAGAGGAAATAATTGGGGGCCTTGAAAATTTTATACCCACACCCAAAATTTTAGGGGGCTTCCAAAATGTAGTTGAAAGTACTATTCTACCCTTCTCCTAAAATTTACCCTAAAATCCTATTAAGACTAAACCAAGGCCCCATTTCATTTTAACATTTCTTCTTCTTGTCTTCCCCTCCCTCTGCGTCTCCTCCTTCCTCCATTAACGACTTTAGGGCATATTTTTTTCCTTTGAAATCTCAGTATAAGAGTCGTTCATCAATAAGGTTGAATGTCTAACGATTTTCCATATTTGCTTAACGAGTTTTCATGTTTGGTTAACGATTTTTGATCTGCATGTGGAATTTATGAAAAATCGTTAACCATTAGGGTGGAGGTGAAAACGACCCTACCAATAATTTATGAAAAATCGTTAACCTTTACAATGTGTTAACGATCCTATGTTGACGACCAATTTATGAAATTAACGACTTTGTACCCTTCATATACAACTCCTCTGTCAACAAAAATGTAAGGGTCGTCAATAGAAAGCAATTGAATCGTCAATTTTACTTTGAGAATCGTCAATGAATAATAAGAGTCGTCAATTATTTTTAAGGGTCGTTTTAGTTTTTTCTTTTTTCCTAACGACTTTCATTTAATACGAAAGTGTCTTCAGTATATAGTAATTTTCGCACTCATCATATCAGCCCAAAGATGCATGGCATTATTGAGCGTTGGTTTGTATTCAGCACATGAGTCTCCCCTGGACAGTGGGTTCACTGTGTACTGCTAACATGCGCGTAAGCCATGAGTTCTTCATTTCATTAGAGTTACACTCCCTTCTGTCATAGGACATTTGACTGTATTTTCTTACTTAAGCTCACTGCTAGTTGATCTTATGTCGTCGTTATTATAATTTCTATGATGATATCTATGAAGAAACGTCAGGAGCTATGGGAGTATGTCTCTCTCTCTCTCTCGCAGCCTCGCTCGGTCCCCCTCTCCCCCTTGTTTCTTATTTCATTCTCTGATTTAATCTTACGTCATTCTTCCAATGCAATTGGTTTCTTTCCACTGATTGTGCAGCGACATCTCTTTAGGGGGCAGATAAAATGCTTTATAAATGTTTACCTCTGTTAAGATAATGTTTTTCTTAACAGTTTTTTAGTCTTTTTAAGGGTCGTTTTAGTTTTTTTTTTCTTCTTATAACGACTTTCATTTAATATGAAAGGGTCGTCGGTATATAGTAATACTAAACTGGCGACCCTTAGAGTGATAGCTACAGAGAGTAAAAGGTTTTTTAGTCGTTCGGTTCTAAATATATTGATCTAACGACTCTAGATGACCTAAAAAAAAGGTCGTCAATATTTTCAAAGCTGTTTGACGATTTTTCATAGTTGCAGATTAGAGTCGTCAGTTTGTTCGAACATGAATGACGATTTTTCATACTCAAAATTAGAGTCGTTTATGAACGAGAGAAATACCTAACATGAATGACGATTGTTCGAACCACAATCATGTATGTTGGTTGAATCTTCACTTACCTCGTTTCCTCCACTACAATCACTCATTTCAAATAACCTAAATTTTCCCCCAAAACTCACTTTCTTCCACTCTATCCAACAACAACAAAAAAAAAATTCTATAATCTTAATTTTTACCCAAAACTGATTTAATCTAACTTAACAAATAATCTAACCTAATCAACTCAATTAACACTAATTATTTTGGGGGTAGTTTAGGCATTTAAAAAAATTAGGATAAGGGGTAGGACCAAAATGCTATTGGGAGATTAACTGGTCAGGCCCCCAATTATTATTCCTGGCCCCCAATTAATCCTTGAAAAAAAACTCATTTCTCTTTTATTCTTCTCTTTCTTTCCTTTTCATTCTTCTTCTCTGTTCGTTCCCTCTTCCTCTCTGTTGATTTCGATCTCAGAGATTCGAGTCTCTTCTGTTCGAGAAATTCTTGTAAACCTTGTTAGCTTGATGAACTGAGTGAGAAGATAATGATGATGTTGTCGAATGGGTTCTAGAAGAAATATAATTTAGGGATTCATCTGATTTTGAGGTTGTGTAGAACTGATGATGATTTAGTGTTGATGATTGACGAAGAACAGAAGGGTTATGATTGAATTGATGATCTGAAGCCGTTCATCATCATGTTCTTCCCGAATCAGGTAAATTAGGGTTCTTTTGAATTGAAGTTTAAATCGAGTATTTTTGATTGATTAACTGGGTTATTAAATATGGGTTTAATTAGGTAAGAAGTAGAATTGTTTGTTTGAGTTCAAATTTAATTTCATAGATAATTACGGGTTTCCCCTGTTCTTCCCCAAATTAGTTAATTAGGGTTTCAACTTTAAATAAGTTGATGGTGTTGTTGCTAGTAACAAGATGGAGTTGGGTATATGAATGGGGAGAAGATACAGTTACTGGTGATTGATTACAGTTCAGGTCAAAAAGTAGAGGAAATGGTGATTGTTGAGAAGAATAGAGAATTCAGAGAATTGTTGTTGTTGTAATTTAGGATTGCAGGTGGTGTTGGTCTAATGAGTTACGGAACTTAGGAGATGGTGATAAAATTGAGATGTTAGGGTTCTAGGTTAAATTACAAGAGATGAAGATGATTATAATTAGTGAATTGTAGTTGTGCAGATGGAATTAGAAATAGTCTATTAGTGCTGGTGGATATGGAAATGATATTACAGGTGTTTGTGTTGTTGCAGTTGAGAAAGAAAATTGGTGATGTTGTTGAATGAGATTCTCAAATAAGGTTTGGTGGTGTTTGACTATTGAGTTGAATTGGCGGTGAAGATGAAATGGTCATGGAACTGTTTTGGATGCGAATCCAAAATGTGGTACATGAGTGGAGCTAGTATTGGAATTGTAGGTTGAGACGCATTAGAAGTTTAGTTGTTGTTGCTGAAATGGAGAACTGTGATGCCATGAAGAACTAAACTGATGGTGTTGTTAATGTTGAGATTGAATATGAAGTATTACCTGAGATGAATGCTGTGTCATGAGTATGGTGATGATGCTATGAGAATTGCCGACATAGGTATTGAATAAAGTATTGATTGAAAATCAAGATTGAGAAATGGGAGTAACTAGACTGTGTTGCTACTAGAATGTAGTGATGGTTGTGTAGTTTAGGTTAAATTCCTTATGAAGTAATGAAATAGATTGTTGTAGACAACGTATTAAATTGAAGCCTGTAATAGAGATTATGTGTTTGTAATTGTGTTTTGGTTTGTGTCTAGGCCTGTATCTGAACCCTGGTTCCAGTCAGATGTCTGACTGATTTACCTTGTCTGACTCAGTTAATATGACTGAGTTAACTCATTAACCAGACCATGTCCATAGTTGACTCAGTAAACCTTGACGAGTTGACTCGTTTGACTCGACTTGACCTTGACTTTGGAAGTTGACTGTTAATTGACCGCTTTCACTATTAATGATCGTTAGTTGACCAGATGGACTGGACCGGGTTAGTGGACTTGGGCTTAGGCCTAGCTTTCCTAGTTTGATACTTTGGACCCTTATGGTCCGAACTAGCCTTTGGTTCCTTCTACAAGCTGTAGATATTCATAAGACATATCTAATGGACTATAAAATCAACCCAATCGAATTAGTAAACTCTTATATAAACTAAAAGTATAGAATAATAAGATGTAGAACCATAAATGGGCTTATAACCATTAATCACACGAAGTGTGAACCGATTTGTTGTATTATCTCGACTCAGTCCACAGACGATCACATTCAGTAGAGGACTTATATGTGGATAAATAAATAAATACCCTCGTCTTTTCAAGAACATTTCCAGAAATTCCTTTCATATGTGTCTTCTTCAGTAGAAGTGCTCAAATGCATAAAAGTCCTGTAACCGGGCTTTGAGCATCCACTGTTTTTATGTGGACAATGTTTGTATTCATGATCTCCATCTCCACAATGCTAGCAGTGTAATAACTTCTTCTTCAATTTGGCTTTAAGTTTGAAGTTTTTGCAGAGTGTTGCAAACTTTTCTTCTTCTTCTTTAACCTTCATAGGATCATCTAGCATATGTGGTTCCTCTGGACAGTTGGGATCTTGACATTGCAAATACCTGAGATTTTCTGGTTGTGATTCAATTACCATTCTGATGTGTGAAAAACCTTCCCACGGACACTTTGAATACATCCAAGGGCATTTCATAAGACCGTGGTTATCCATGAAACATAATGGTAAACCTATTTTGCTTCGACACATAATATTTTCTTCGCTTTGCATTTAGAAAATATGGTGGATGTTGTTGGCTAAGAAAGAATCTGTTGGTTTGGTTGAGAATCAAACCTACTGTTGTATTTATAACAAAAAAAAAAATCGTTGGTAATTCAAATGGGAGGTTAAAGTAAATCCGCGCGGTTTTTCTCTGACCTCCAACGGTATATTTCCAACGGCTCTATTTTATTTCTCACCCTATAAATTCCATTCTTCCCATCTCCAAATTCACATCTTCTTCTTCTTTCTTTTTAAAACTCTTAAAGGGGGTTAGTCCTCGGGGGGTTGGGGGAGTTGAGTGTAGTTCAATTTTTACCCGTTAGTGTGGGGGAGTTGAGTGTAGTTCAATTTTTACCCGTTAGTCGTGGGAGAGTTTAAAAGAATCTCCCAAACTCCCTAGAAAACCCCATTAGTCGCGGGGGAGTTTAAAAGAAACTCTTTAACTCCCTGTTAGTGGTAAAACCTATAATGCCAGGGAGTTGGTTTGTTTTTGGGAGTTCTGGGGAATTTACAGTGTATTTTCGCCTCATTACAAATCCCTCAAAAGACTAGAGATTTTGGGAGAGTCTCTCAAACTCCTTACAATCAAAACATCAAACTCTCTCAAAATCCCTACACTCCCTCAAAATCCCCAAGATTCAAAATACATTAAACTCCCCCCAACTCACATGTGGACTAACCCCTGTTAATCTCTCCCACTCTGTAGAAATATCTGCTAGAATTCTTATTCCTAGGTTTACTGATGAAGAGTATTTAACTATATGCAAAACCTACTTTTTTCATTAGGTAATCGTTGGTATGGGTTATCAAGATAGTTCTTTTTGGGATAACATTTTTACAATGTTCGTATCACTGACACGGAACCTGGGAAACCGAGATGCTTGTCGACTGTATGCTCATTTTCAATCAACTATATTTGAAGTCAAGCGATTTCTTGCTCTAGTAAGGGAAATTGATCGAGAAAAGTTCATCGGTGTAACTGAAGCTGAAGTGATCCAAACAACTCTTGATAATTGGGAAGAAGCTCACGGTAAACCTTTTCTTTACGAAGATTGTTTCAACATTCTTAAAGATGGTCCATCTCAATCACATCTGTACTGCACTCGAATGCCTCTTGTAAGGACCCTTAAGCTCGCCAACGCTTTTTGACTAGTCTAGAGATAATCAAGAGATGATTAAGCCGCAAATGACTCGATTAATTAGAGATGAACCTTATTTAATAGAAATTAATCTAACAATGATCTAAGCATGAAACTAGTATCTTTGTATAGGTCTCGAAAAGTTGTGTGAGATGGGATACTCGAACGTGCCAATCGGATACCAAACGAAGAAGATATAATCAGAATTGTACGAGGGGAAAAATAGTTATTTTGATGTCAAACCGCCTGGCTTCCCTATAGATTTTCTGGGTGTCTTACTAACTTCTGGTCAGCCTTATCTACCCGTGTCTAGAGGATAAACACTTATTTCTTTTTTTCTTTCTTCTTCATTCTTCTTTCTTCTTTTTTTCTGTTTTTCTTCTTTCATTATTTGTCGATCTCAGTTCAGAAGAACTGGGTTATTCATGTGTGTGATGTTCTTAGGAACTTGTTAATACATTGAATCGAAGGTGACGATGTTGATTTTGTGGTTGAATTAGATCGGGAGTAGAAGAACTGGTTACTGTTGTAGATTGAAGTTAGGGTTCTTGAGTCGATTGAGGAATTAAGTAGATTTGGATATGAAATCAATCATTTGATAAAGATGTGTATATGAAGAAGGGGTCAATGTTCTGTGAATCCTGAAGAAGAAGATGGTCTTGATTAAGAATCTAAAATAGGTAATTTAATTTTCTTATTTATCGTAATTGCTTTATGAAAGTGTTATGATTCGATAGATTATAGATGGGTTTGTGTTTGATTGAAGTATAGATGATTCTATAGAGTTTAATTTCAGTTTCTCAGTTAATTGAATTAGAGTTAGGGTTTCTCAGATGATTGAATTTGGGTTCGGTTCAAGTGATGATTGAGATGAATATGATGGTGATTGAAGTAGAATTATTAATTTAGGGTTTGAGTTTGAGATAATAGAAATTCTGAATTTAATTGAATATGATAGAAATGTATGAAGTTGAGATTGTAGGTGGTGTTTGGCTATTGAGTACATGACTTGGAGGTGGTGGTGGAATTGCTGTGTTGGATGTTTTTTGGGAATGAGGTCAGAAGAGGATGTTGGTGACAGTGAAGTCAGTGATGAGCTTAATAAGATAATGAATATTGATTTGTGGTCTTGGCTTGAGACTATGAAGGAGATATGTTTTGATTCAGTTGAGTTGGGAGTGCTGGTAGTGTTGAAGATGGAAGATGAACTATGGAGATTGTTGGTGAACTGTAGTGATGCAGATAGAGTTAGAGTCTGTTGTGGTGGAGTTGAATTGAGATAGTGAATGTGGAGGTAATATAGTAGATGTTATAGTTTAGCTGAAGCTTGATGTTGTTCAGTTGTTGGTAGAAGCTAAATTGAATTGCTAGTGAAGAACATGAAGAACTGATATTGATAATGATGTAGATCTACAAAGCAGAGAGCCAGGTTATTTTTGGAATGAATTAGTGTTGAGTGAGACTCTCAACTAAAGTCTGGTGATGTTTACAATTGAGTTAAACGGAAATGACAGGAATGGGGGAAGCTGAGTATAATTGAACTGGTAGAAACTCAGGTTGAAGGTGTGGTGTTACCTGAATTGGAGTTTAGAGAATATGAAGGTTGAGTTGTTGTTGCATATGTATGTTTAGAGTTGAAGTAGCAGTTGGTTTTATGAAGATTATGCCAAATGTGATGAATTTAGATAGTGACAGAACTAGAATTGTTTGAGTATCAAGAATTAGAAATGGGGGTTGTAAATTGGTTAAGCTGTAGAGTTCTAAATGATAATTAGAAATGCATCTTTTAAGTCTTGGTCTGTTTGTGTTATATAATGATTGTGCATTAGAGTTTTTTTTGCCTGAGCAATGGTTCTGGCATGTGCAATGGCTTTAACCTTGAGCCTTGCTTTTCAGTCAGATGTCTGACTTAGTTAATCTGACTGAGTTGAATCGGTGTTGATTCACCGAGTCCCCTACCTTGACCCGAGTTGACTCAGTTGATCCGACCTTGACTCAGTTGACCTTTGACTTGACTTGTTGACCCTGGACTTGACTATTGACTGGATGTTGACCGTCTGTTAACCTGTAACCGTCAGTCTGACTGTTAGAGACTGTCAGTTGACCAGTTGGACTAGGCCTTGTGTTAATGGGCCGAGATTAGTAGACTTGGGATTAAGTCTAGTTTTCTTATTTTGATGATTTGGACCACTTGTGGTCCGAACTAGTTTTTGGTTCCTTCTACAAAGTTGTGGATATTCATAAGACATATCTAATAGACTACAGAGCCAATGTAATTGGATTAGAAAACTTTTAGATAAACTCAAGGTATAGAATAATACGATGTGGAATCATAAGTGGACTTAGAACCATTAGATAGTTCACTTAACTTAAAAATAGAGAATTGTATTAGATTATGTTATGTTATGAGCATTGTGTGAGTCTTATGGATAATTTCATAAAGTGCTTTTGTGATTAACAGTTAGTCTATATTAACAATGATCGATTCGAAAGATGAACTAGTGGATTGAGAAATACAAGGTAGGCGTGACTTGTCATCAAACCAGGTGAGAACTTTGTAACCTTCTTGTAATCATTAAGTTTTGTTATATTCTGCGAGCATGATGAGTCTTTACTATTCTGTGAGCATGGTAGCATGTACTTTGATTTACTATTCCTGTATCCTTGAGTATGATGTATATATATGTTATATATGTATGTCTGATGTTTGTTACGATGTGTTTTGTGTGTGATATGCATTGTGAGATTTCCCTGCGAAGAGTGTGTGTGTTTCCCCACGGCTCTTAGCTAAGTTAAGTAAGGCGGTAATTCATCCGTCGACAATATTATGTAGTAGGGCGGTAATTCATTCATTTCAATATTATTATATCTAATTTATTTAGTAGGGCGGTAATTCATCCGTTTTAATACTTCCTCCGTTCTCTTTTAATAGGCTTCTATAAATAAATGTTTCAAAAAAATAGGCTGGTTTCCTAATTAGGAAAGTAAAATGTTACTTTAATTTTCTAGGACCACTTTTCTATTAAGTTCTTTTGATGACAAGTGTTATGTGGACCATTTCACTTTACTTTTTTTTCTTCTGAAAAGTGTCATGGGGACCATTTCACTTCACTTCTTTTATTGACAAGTGTCATGAGGACCACTTTCAGTGATTAGTTTTCTTAATTTCCTTAAATTTCTCAAAAAACAAAACCAACTATTAAAAAGGAACGGAGGGAGTAGTATTTAGTAGGGCGGTAATTTATCCGATTTAATATTATTGCTTATTAATATAGTAGGGCGGTAACTCATCCGGTTGAATATTATTTAGTAGGGCGGTAATTCATCCGTTATGATATTATATATACTATTTTATTTGAGGGAAATCACTCGTGTGCATATTATGCTTGTTTGTCTAACTTTCTGATCTTGATAGTGATATTCTGAATCATGATTTGTATGGGCACTCTGTGTGGACGATGTTATTATTATTGATTAGGGTTGCTTTCGCGTCGTCTTCTCCAATGAGTTTGGCGAGGTTAGGGTGACACTTGCTTCATGATGCGTAAATTGCCGTGTGATTAGTTTCTTCTTATTCCTATCAATTTATATTCTTTAAAATTGTGAAGCATGTTAGTGATTACTTGAGAGTTACTTGTTTCTGTTGAGCACCCTTTTGGGATGATGTGCTCACTCTTTCCCACTTCAGTTTCAGTAATCAGAAGAAATGAAGTGCTTGAAGATACCCGTTTCGTAGCTTAGAGCTTTATCAAATATAGTGTTGTTTTGTATCATTTACTACATGTATTTTTTCTTATTCTGTAAACAACACATTAATATATTCTTAGAACTCGGAAGACTTTCATTTATATAATATCAGAGAGTTTGGGTTAGTTATTAGCACATTTTGTAATTATGATTCTTAAGATCGGTAATCTAGTTTTGATGCTTCAATTAGGTTGTAATCCTATCAGGTAAACATGTTTAGTATTTGGGGTGTCTCACCTCTCACGGTCTTTACAATGGAAGAAGATGTTACTCTTGTTCGATGTTGGTTATATCGTATGATGAAACCAATGAACATTGACTATTTACGGGAAATAGTATTGGAACATTTTGTAGCATCGCAGAACGAAACCATAATAAGCAGTAAGAGCCTAGAATTAAGATTTTCCTTCATCACTACTGATGTCAAACTTTATACAAAAGTTTTGTGGATGGTTCTCTGTAGCAATTTTGGATTATCCAACGAATAACTGGTGAGTACCTTAATACCTTTTTCCTCACTGATCAACTGCATCATAAATATCTTAACTAACTTGTTGTTTATCTATTTTACAGAAAACCATTGCTCAGACCAAGTTTACTGAAGAAAACAGAACAAAGTTTAAGCATTTGGAATGTTATGAACTCTATAGAGATAATGTCGTTGGATTTGATGTAGTTTGGTGTTATTGTTGTTGTTTATTATAATGTAGTTTGATGTTATATGCAAGTTTAAAATGTAATGAATATCACTTTATCTGAAGTGCAAATCTATTTTAAAATCTAAATATTCTCAGTCATTGATACTACTCCCATTTCTTTTACTAGATATAAACTTACACAATAATAAATAGTACTAAACAACTTCAATAAAAATCAAGTACAAGCTTTGGCCTTCTGTTTATCTTCATGTAACGTATCTTCCATTCAACGCGCTCTTTAATAGTTTCGCCTTTGTTTTTGAATTTTTTGTTGTTAACTTTCAAAACTGGAGCTCTTTTTTGCCTTTTAGTGGAACATTTTCTTGGAGCAACTTCAAAAACTTGCACTTCCCTCTTACAATTTTCAACCTTTTTAAAACTTCCACATAACTTAGAAACAACATCTTCAATTTTTGCATCGCAAAAAAGTGTGATCGCCTTTTCAACCATTTCACAAACAAAAAATTGAAATAGATTTAGAAGAGAAAATTCAAGAGAAGTGGATTTTGGTGTGAGTAAGTTGTTTGAAGATGGTGGTAATTTATAGAGGAAAAAAAAGGCCCCTTTTTTACATTTGAAAAACTAGTCGTTGGCGGTTGTACATCACACGCCAGCGTGTTAAGATCGTCCCCCAATTTTTTCTTCAGACGCTAGCGTGTTAAACTGACACGCGTGTTTGATGATCAGCCGCCCCTACTTTTACCGGGGTGCAAAATGTAATTTGATCATCCAGCTGGCTCAACGGATTTTATAAAATGTACATTGCTATTGGAATTGCCCTAACAGGACCCTTGAACTTGCCAGTTTTTACATAATTTCTTACCGTAGCGAGTTATTAATTATCTAAGAATTTTACTGTACAACATTTGTACCCAAACAAGAAGAGGGGATTTATCAAATCAAATCAAGCTCAGTTCCCCGCATGAGTTAATTCAGTCAAATCGAACTCCATCAATCAAAATAGAAGGTTCTTTATTTAAACGGACTGTAATTCTAATGGTAAAGAAGAAGAAGGAAAAAACCTCCTCAGCCATTACAATTAGGGCAAGTAGAAAACATTTCCATTGTTAACTAGTCCATTACCGACGACAACAAGAAATTTCGTGTATATCTTTCTTCAAACCTCATTGAAAGAGAAGGAAAAGAGGATATTATCCAAACCCTAGTTTTCCACAACCTCACGTAAGGTATTATTACAATCCAAATTTATATTTTTGTGAAATTTATCGTTATTTCCATTGCCTATTGAAGTTCTTATCAGTTTTGATAAATTAGGGCTAACTTTTAGATTACTGAATTAGGGAATCATGGATTATACGCGACCGTCTAGTAATTTTGAGGACAATGGGGGAATACCAGAGGATTTGCGGTGTAAAAGATCAGATGGGAAGCAATGGAGATGTAGTGCGCTGTCTATGCCAGACAAGACTGTATGTGAAAAGCACTACATCCAAGCTAAGAAGAGAGCTGCAAATTCTGCGTTGCGAGCTAATATGAAGAAAGCCAAGAGAAATCTAGATAGTGATGGTTATATGGATAGTAGAAATGATGAAGATGATACTCCGATGAGCTTAAAAGGTGGAGAGTTTTCCTCTTCTCCTGTAATGTACAACAAGAAGGTCCCTAGACCACAGTATTCTCCTGAATCATCTCCACTGAGGATTGCACCTACCCGTAATCCTATAAGGTTGAATGATGAGTTACAAAGAGATCTTGGACTGTTTGACGAGAACCGCAGCACTATGTATACGTCACCAACCCCTTCTGCTGTGGAATCATCAAGGAGCAAAAGTCTGAATAACTTTGATGCTAATGCTTTGCCGGTTAGTTGTTGGTTTGAGTGTATTCTTTCCCCCTAAAATATTACTTCACCATTTTTAAACTCTATTAATGTCTCTTATTGTTTAGGAAAACTCTGATGGAAGCACGGATTCTTCTTATGGTGCGGGCGGACTAACTTGCCATCAGTGCCGAAAGAATGATACATCTAGAGTTGTTTGGTGTTCAAAATGTGATAAGAGAGGTTACTGTGACGAATGCGCATCTAAATGGTAAGGTTGCATTTCGTAAATGATAAGAGAGGTCATGTTGTTTGAATATGGCTTGCAAGTAAAAGTTTTTTGTTGCAGATCCAAATTGCTCATGGAAAGTGTAAATTTCCATCTCTTTTTTGTTAATTTAATGATGTTGTGCATGTTAAATCTCTTCATAGGTACCCTGACATCCCGTTGGAAGAAATTCAAAAGGCATGTCCTGCATGTCGTGGGACGTGTAATTGCAGGGTGTGCTTACGAGGAGATAATATGATGAAGGTATACAATAATTATTTTCTTAAGATTGGGAAGTCATGTGCCCATGAAAAAGTTCTTAATGGATTCATCTTCACCAAGTGTTCACATATGACCTTTTCAATTTATTTTGCAGGTTAAGATACAAGAGATAGGTGGCCCAGATAAGTTGCAACATCTCTATTGCCTCTTATCTTCAATTTCTCCTGTAATCAAGCAGATACACTCTGACCAGTGTCTTGAACTGGAGTTGGATGCCAAGGTTCATGGTACAGTAAAATTTCCAGTTAATACATACAAAGTAGAAAATTATATGAAGTATAGATATATGATGTGTCTGTTTTCCCCTCATCTCCAGGTCCAGGAACTAAAGTAAATATTCCCAGGGCAAAACTGAATGCTGATGAGCAGATGTGTTGGTAAGTTTTTGATGTTTTAACTAACTTTACCACAAACCAAGTAGATAAATATACAGTCCAAGGACATTGGATGGTAAGTAGATACTCTCCTAGAGGATCTTTTAGGTTAAAATTTGTATGATGATCAGCCTAGGATATCTCAGCGAAACTGTGCCCTCCTGTAGTGGATATTAACCTGCTCTGGAAAGGAAACATTATGTCTTTTGACCAAGCATACTCTTCCCTTGGCTTAGGCAATGGCCGGTTATGATTTTCCAAGTAGAGCCAAGGCATACATTGTTTAGGATGAACTATTAATCGACTATTATATGTACAGGTTAGTTATTGCCTGCAAGATTTTCGCAGTTGGATTTATGACGTAACTCTAAATGCTTTTATTTGGCTGTGTTCCATATGTTAAATATCGATTAATCTCTGTTGTTTGTGTAGCAATTGCTGTAGGATGCCGATCATCGATTATCACCGACACTGTACAAACTGCTTGTATGATCTATGCCTTACATGTTGTCGGGATCTCCGGCAAGAGTCTCTAACTGCAGTGAATGTTGAATCAACGGAAACTCGGATTTCAGATGGAACCCAGGAAGGAGCAGTTGTGGTAGAGCAACAGAATTCTTTGGAGATGAGAAAGAAGTTTGCAGAACGCTTTCCTGGTTGGAAAGCCAACACCGTCGGTGGTATTCCATGCCCACCAAAGGAGTCTGGTGGCTGTGGTTGCCCGTCATTAGCCCTAAGACGTATCTTCAAGATGAATTGGGTTGCAAAGCTGGTGAAAAATGTTGAGGAAATGGTTAATGGATGCAAGGAATATGATGACTGTCAGCAACCTTTTCCATCACATGACACTAAGATGTGCCAGTTCGCACACAGAGAAGAGGCAGATGATAATTTTCTTTATTGCCCAGTATCTGAAGATATCAAGCTTGAAGGGATTGCCCCATTTCAGAAACATTGGGTCAAAGGTGAACCTGTTATTGTGAAGGAGGTCTGTGATTGCACCTCAAGTTCAAGCTGGGATCCAATGATTATATGGAGAGGAATTCGGGAGACTGCAGATGAAAAAGCGAAGGATGAGAACAGAATTGTGAAGGCCATAGATTGCTTAGACTATTCTGAGGTACACATCTGTGAGCACTACTAGTTGAGGAAAAATTTAATTCTGTTATTCCTGCTCACATTTTTACTTGTTTTTTGTTTTATGCTTGTATACCTGAAAAATCCATTGACACTCTTTATTCTTAAGAAACTAGCAGACTGGCATCCCACTTGCTTTTATTAATCTAGGAATTGTTTAAGCTAATAGGGACTTCACATGATGGCAGGTTGATATTGAACTTGGTCAATTCATCAAAGGATATTCAGAGGGTAGAATCCATGAAAATGGTTGGCCTGAAATGTTGAAAGTGAAGGATTGGCCATCTCCCAGTGCTTCTGAGGAGTTTTTGCTGTGCCAGAGACCTGAATTTATCAGTAAACTTCCATTACTCGAGTATATCCATTCCAAGTGGGGTCTCTTAAATGTTGCTGCAAAGCTACCTCATTATTCATTACAGAATGATGTAGGACCCAAAATATTTATTTCTTATGGGTCATATGAAGAACTTGGTAGAGGTGATTCGGTGACCAATCTCCACGGCAATATGCGGGACATGGTATGTTGTTTGATTTCTTTCATCCTAACATGGGGTTTTTGATTTATAGTTTGTTCTTGATCATACATTTGACCTTCAGCCTGAGTTTTCTGGTACTATTTTGTTGTATTGCGGGATTCCAAGTAGAATAAATTTCGATCTCTGGATTTTGACCCAATAGTATTAATACACATCTATGGTGTACTAAAATGAATTTGCTCTGCAAAACTATTAAAGGAGCCTTTGTTTGCTGACGAAATGGTTGATCTTTTTATGTCTGCTGAAATTTCATAGGTATACTTGTTGATGCATACATTTGAAGTGAAACTGAAAGGTTGGCAGCGGACTAAAATTGAAAAGTTACAGAAGACTTTTAGAGAATCAGAGGCCAATATATCAGATGTTGATGCACAAGCTAATTCTGGTGAGGTGGGAAAATCACCTGATTTCTCCCCTAATGAGCTTGTTAAACAAAATGAAGGTATTGCTGGGTTATCCACAAGTAAAGATAAGACCGTGGAGAATGAAGCAGTAAGTACGTCTGGGTTAGCCACAAGTAAAGATGAGATCATGGAGGATCAAGTAGCGAATAGTGCTGGGTTAACCACAAGTAAAGATGAGATCATGGAGGATCAAGTAGTAAGTGGGATCGAAGCCACTTCTGGTGGCGAGAGGAAGGAAGATGCTGAATATGTTGCATCAGAAAATGCTCCCGTTGGAGCCATTTGGGATGTTTTCCGCCGTCAAGATGTCCCAAAGCTGATTGAGTATTTAAGAGTCCATGGGAAGGAGTTTAAAAAGTCTACTAATCTCCCAACTGATTCGGTAAGTTTTTTTAGTTCTTTGTACAGAAGTTCTGCACTATTGTTTTACTACATTTTTATATCTCTATACTAATTCGTTCTTTTCTGATACCAGGTCATGAACCCACTTTATGATCAAGTTATATTCCTGAACAGAGATCATAAAAGAAAACTAAAGGAGGAAGTTGGTAAGAGCATAATCTATTAACTATTATACTTCGTGAATTTGTAAAGTTATGAATGCTAGTAAGACATTGTTTCTATTGCTGTATCTACGTGCAATGGGAATAGGTATATGGGTATTTCCATCTTACCTAGATGGCGTTTTGCATAAATTCATCTGAATGGACTACATAAGGTTCCTACCGTAGCCTCTCAGGGTTGAAAAGCAAGAGATGGTCCAGCGATTAACTGCTGATATTAGTTTGGACATCCTATTAGGCCTATTTTGTCTTTTCTCATGCCATTTGTTTGAAGGATGGGACAACTGCAGTACATTAAATTTTATGCCCTATTTAGTTCTGTACTAAATTTTTTTTTTGCTCTCTTTGTTTTATAGGTATAGAGCCATGGACATTTGAACAACGTTTAGGAGAGGCCGTCTTCATTCCTGCTGGATGTCCTTTCCAAGTGAGGTATCTTCAGGTAAGATGAACAACGATTTCACCTCTAAAATCGTTTCATTGTTTCTTCTTCATCCGTTTTTCTGATTTTCCATGCTTTACATCTTTCAGTCTTCAGTACATTTGGCCCTTGATTTTCTGTCTCCTGAAAGCTTAGGGGAGTCTATAAGATTGGCTGAAGAAATCCGCAATCTTCCAAACGACCATGGAGCAAAGTTCCAGATGCTAGAGGTTCTTACAAAAAAAAAAAAAAATCTCTAAGAAATAAATCCATAATTTCTATTCCAGCCATAATCTTTCTAATCTATTTTGATGCACAGGTGGGAAAGATGTCACTATATGCAGCTAGTTCTGCCATTAGAGAAGTCGAAAAATTGGCACTTGATCCCAAGTATGTAAACCTCCATTGTTTTTTGGCTTCTACTAAAATAAGAATTCTTGTTTTATCCATCATATTAAACCTCGTTTCATGATATTCCCGTGTTCTCAGAGCTGGTCTTGGATTTGAAGATCCAAATTTAACTGCATTGGTCTCAGAGAATTTGGAGAAAATGATTAGACGGAGGCAGCAGATCGCATGTGTTTGAACATTCTGAATGTATAATTCTTAGTTGCATTTCTAAGTAAATCTATCTGTAAAAAGATACAGTTTTAACTTTCAACTAATATATCTCGTGCGTATATATAATACACACTGCTATATTCGATTTAAGCTGTAAATTGTTTGGTATGTGTTGCGAGTTGCGACCAATCTTAAATTCCTTGCACTTAATCGCGGTACCTGGCTGTCATACGCTCCAGTACGTGGTAACTTAACAGTAATAATGTTCGACATTATAAGATGGCGCTACGAGCCGAGCATTAAAAGGGAGAATGGCAAGTGTCCAAGACCAATACCCGCTTTTTCGTGCCGTAAATCTTTTCCTACAAAAATAAAATAAAATAAATAAATAAAACCGAAAACAAAATCAAGAAAGCATTTTGGTTTTCCGGAGAGATACAGAGAGAGAGAGAGAGTCTGTCTATTGATCTAACCTAATCTCTCGAAAACCCTTCCTCTTCTTCAGAGGAGCTGATCTATGATTCTTTCTTTTACCTCATCGTTGAATTGCTGCTGAGGTTTAATTGGTAAATTTCCTTATTCATTTCAATCTTGATCTTATAAACAACAGCAATTTGCAAAAGTTCATGCTTTATTTGTATGTATCGGTTCTTGGTGTTAGATTACATGTTTCCTCTGTAGTATTTCATTTCTGCATGATTAATCAGGCTTTCTTTCTTTGTGATTTATATATTTCTTCGAATTCGGGCAAGGAATTGTTTGCATCTACATATGTGATAACTAGTGGAAGTAATTATTATCTATTCTGAATTGTTACCTACAAATCATATATTCATTTTTATGTGAGTCATATGTAACGAAAGGATAATCGTCAAGCATAAATTTTATAGGTTTCTAAAGAGAAAACTAATCAACTGAGCATACCTAAATTCTTCCATGGTGAATTTTGCTAAGTTCCATGAGTACTTCGTTATGAATTTAAGACATTGTTCACATTGCAGAGTCTTCGTTATAACTCGTCAACTATGTGGCCTAATGTGGAATTTATCCCTGTTTGAAATAAAGTACATGGGGTTATTTTCTCAGAATTCCAATGTTATATTATTGGGGTGTGAGTCTTATTCAAGGATTTCTTGTGTTTTTGCTTAGGTTGGGAGTTGTGGTACAAATGTCAATGTTAGTTGCACTGGTTAACAGCACATTCTGGAGGATTGGATTCTTAATCAAGAGAACCTTCACACTAAAGCAATCTCTACAGCCTCGGTGTTGATGTCTTCTCTATAATCATTCTCTTCTGCCTCTTTTACCATGTGGAGTTTCGCATCGAATGCCTTTGCTGGAGCTACTGGACAGAAGAAGAACTCTCCTCGGCAAAGCCAAGCTTGTTCCGAATGCTCAGATGACGAAGTTTCTTCCAACCCTACCAGAGACGAAGGACTAGAATGCCCTATATGTTGTGAATCCTTCAACATTGTCGAGAATGTCCCCTACGTGTTATGGTGCGGTCACACTCTCTGCAAGAACTGTATCTTGGCGCTTCAATGGGCTGTCGTGAAATTTCCCACCCTACCAATTCAGCTCCCACTCTTCATCTCTTGTCCATGGTGCCACCTACTATCATTTCGGTTGGTTTACAAAGGCAATCTCAAATTTCCACGCAAGAACTTCTTCCTCCTTTGGATGGTTGAGAGCTTAAACGGAGATAGAGTGAAGATTCAACATTCTGATTCTTCCTTCACCGCGAACAATCATCAACAAGTCTGGCCTCCAAACAGTATATCTACTGGAAGAAGTCAAGTTAATAACATCAACTTAAGGAGGGCAACAGCTACTCACGGAGACCATCAGGAACAACGTAGGCCCGTTCCAAATCAAGTGATCACCATGGGTAACTATCTCAACAGGGAGAGCCTTAATTCGACCCTACGAAAATCACTGTTTTTTTTCGTGAACATAACAGCAAAGTTCCCCTTGGTCGTGGTATTTCTTCTTATCATCTTGTATGCAGTTCCTGCCAGTGCTGCTATATTGCTTTTGTACATACTTGTCACTGTCCTGTTTGCATTTCCTTCATTTCTTATACTGTGTTTTGCATACCCTAGTTTGGATTGGCTGGTAAGGGAAATCATTACGTAAACATGAGGTTGTATTTGGATCATACACTGATGAACCTATTTTAGGTGTAACAACAATGGTTGCTGCAAATAATCCATTGTTTCAGGTGTTGTAGTTTGTTTTTTTGCCAATACTCTTTATAGATAATTTTGTAAGAACCGTTGTAAAGATTTCATCAATGTAAACCATATGTTGTTTTCGTATCAGCTTCTAATTAAAAGATAACTAAGGTCTTGCCTTTCACATTAGGGGCTCTCAGTGTGGGAGAGCTCGTCTCGGTGATGAATTCCGAACCAAATTTTGCTGCTGATTTTATTTTATTCTTGGCAATGTTCTTGATGTCTATGACCCAACTACTTGATTAAATGAGGATTAATTCTTCTAGCTCATCAGTATAACATAAAAATGTCCTAATTCAGAGTATCAAGGGCCTTATAATTGCATATATGAGGTATGATTCAAGGATAAATCAATGGATGACCCTTTTTCTTGCCGTGTACTTGAGTTTCTTGTTGTTTTTTTGTCTTTTCAAAATTTACAAGTTGGAGTTGGACCAAATAACAGGGTCATTTTATTTTATATTTGTTGTTTTACAAGTTGGACCAAATAACAGGGTCATTTTATTTTATTTTTGTTGTAATTTTGTGGTGTTGAAAAAGACCACATTGAATACATTTTTTCTTAAAATGTGCCAATTATTGTTTTTAATAATTTGCTATTAACATTGATACTCTCTCCCTAATGCTAGTCGCGTTTCTTGACACTCTCAGAAAAGAATTTTTGAAAATTTTTGGACCTGAGGTCTCAAAATTTCTGAAACGGGAAATCTCTAGGAACCCTGGAATTGAAATTTCTTATATTGCTATTATACCTGCTATTAAGAATTTTTGAAAATCTTTGGACCTCAAGTCTCAAAATTTTTTAAACGGGAAATCTCTAGGAACCCTTGAATTAAAATTTCTTATTGCTATTATACCTGCTATTATATCTCTCCTTCGAAGCATATTCATAGTTGTAAGAGACTTGTGAGCCACTACCCAAAATGTAAAACTCACTTTTTTCTATAGAGAGAAAAAGTAAGAGAAGGACCTTACTGCAGAGCAACATTGTTAGGGCATTGCTCGGTCAAACTCGAAAATTTTGCTATCGCAAGCTTATTGTCAATGTTAGATGTACAAAACTATATCTTGATTTCTGGTCTACTAACGTCAAGTCTCGGACTAGGATTAGATTATGGTAGTTGAGCATCACACATCATTGAATAACCATCACAGATAGAAGACTGAAGATCAAACGAAGCCATTTGAAGAAGTTCATCGACAAACAACTATGTGAAGACTGAACTATCCTATTACTCACGGTATTTACCATTCTATCTTATGAGACTATGTCATATCATTTTGGTAGATTTAATATTGCAAAGAAGAAATCTTTTGTCAAACTCGTTTTGATAAGTCTCTCAAAATATGATTCAACCAATGGATGTTCGTAGATCCTTAAATATGTTGGTTGAGAACAATTTATTGTTCATGAACTATTTTTGTTTCAAGTTGATCATTTGGAAATTGCCCAAGCAATGATATTTATTATCTATCGCGACAAAGAATGTTTCGAATTGTTTAAAGAGAGTTTTCATAACTTATTTAAATTATGGACACAAGGTTAGTATGCATTACCCAGTACGCGTACCCTATTGATCTGAGTTACGGAATGGAGAAGGCCCTAAGGTTATGAGTTCGTGAATGGAAGGGAGGTATGCATACCCATTACGCATACCCCTGAGATCCGAGTTCGTGAATGGCTAAGGGTACACATAACCGGTACGCGCACCCAGCATCCTGAGTTCATAGACTGGTCAAAAAGTATGCGTAACCTATACATACCTACCCAGTACAAAACCAAGCAGGCGCTCATAAACTAGTTTCACATATACGTTTAGTATTGCTATAACTCTCTTAAGATAAATTTTTTTACTAAATCACTTCGAGTTTGTGAATCATGGTTTAAGTCTTGAGTGTTAATGAACACGGATTGTGCTTGAAAGTTCAAAAGGCATATTTTCCAATACGAACTATCATTGTGCACGGTTCCAAAACCCTGGACCATAGTTTTTATTTGTAATTTCAAGGCGGACTTCTCACATGGTTACATGAATTCTTAAATAATAATTTCATCTAAACTAAGAAAGTGTTTGGTTGGATCTCAAGTTATCTTAGCTTGAATTCAAAGCTATCTAGATCCTTGAAAATCTATAAATAAAGAGACTCATGCAACATGATTTCTCAATCCATGGGACTTCTGTGTCTTAGTTGCTTGCTAAAGTCGTCCTCTAAAAAACATAGTTTTCCTGTGAAGCTAAGTCCGACTATATTTTACCTGATAGTTTATGTATCATGATCTTGTTCTTAATGATCTTCGAGGTTCTTTTTATCTCAGATCATGAACGAGATAGATATAAATCACAAAGTTATCTTCGTCTCAGACTTTATGATTTCTCACGATAGATATCTTAACTATTTTTTTATTTGTTTGGATTTTTCTTGAGAAGTGTCAAGCAATGTTATATGTATCGTTCAATACAGCCGAGTTATTCGCAAGTAACTCGGGGATCGACCTCTGGCCGATACGATCGTCATATAATCGGCTGATCCCATCTAATTTCATTTGAAGAGAAGAAAAAAACCTGAGAGTTGAGGAAGAAAAAATGGATGGGTCGGGGTAGCACAAATTCCATCTAATCCCTTCAAATCAGACAATATTTTCAAACCCTAGATCCAAAATCCTTTTTCTTAGTCAATCAAATAAGGAAAAAAAAAACGGATTAGAGAATTCCATAGAGTATGAGAGGATATGCTTCAAAAAAAAATCAAAATAGAGAGAACATTTTGTTGATCAAACATTAAACCCTAGCGGGATTTTATGCGAAGTTGTACCGGGAAAATAAAATTTGATCAACAGAGGAAGAAGGGAAGGTAAGATGAATAACAGAGGAAGAGGTGGGGTCTAATTGATGATAAATCGTCATAAAAATCTATTTTTTTCTTAAAATTTTGTTAATATATTTCAAGGCGTGTGTGGTGTAAATACATCAAGACTTTTGAACAGTCAGATGTGGAGTTAATGGGTAGTTTTAGATATGTGGCAGGTTATTATTGGATAATGAGAAAAATGTGACTAGGCTGAGTTCCCCGGTGGTATCGGCCAAAATCGGGGATCAGCCTCTAGCCATTCCGAGGAAGATCCCCAAAATGTACAACATTAGTGGTAAGTAATCCAGACTTCTCAATTAACTGAGTGTAAGTGTTTTGGATTCGCGAGGCTTGCTGGACTTTGTCTATTGCAAACAGATTCCTAAACTTATAATAGAAGGGAAATCAAATAGGCTTATTTGTAAGAGGAAGATTGGTATCAAAGTCTTCACTTAGGTTGAAGAAACTCTTAGGCGGTAAAGGACGTCAGCTAAGGAAATCAATTGTGTAGAGCCTTGCGAGGTTCAAGAGACTTAAGGAACATGACTTCAGCTAAATTGCTTGGAGGGTTAATTCGGTCTCTGCTATATTCCTTTACGGAGTCTACTAGTAGGCTAGCGTATGTAGCGTCTTAATATAGTTTGGTGATCGATGCTGGATGAGGTGTCATGGTTTTTCTGCCGGTGCAGTCTTCTTCGTTAACGAAATTCTTGTATGTGTGTGTATGTGTGCTTTTTTACTTTTCCACAACTTTTGATTGTTAAAAGTAATATACAAGTTCATACTCTCATAAAATAAAAAGCTGGTGGTGTACCTGGTACCCTCTCCTTTTCATGTGGTATCATAGCAAGTTCGTGTACCATGGTTTAACAATCGACATATCGATCAGTTGCTTTGATATGAACGATCAGTATAAAGTTATCGAGTGTGTTCTAGAAACCATCAATGAAAATCTGTAAACTAATTTGAATAAAGTTACCGATAATATTTTTCATGAGAAACAACGATTGCTAAGGAAAATTGGTGGACTTTATAATGACTTATATATCAAGAATTCTGATATTCGATAAGGATCAGAAAGAAAAAGGATTCTTCATAAAGGAAAGAGTGATCAAATCCGAATAAACATGGAAAATGTTGCCATGTTGGATGATTCAAAGACTTCCTTGGAAGAAATACTTGTGGGTTTGAAACCTAAAAAGGAATCTTCCAAATACTTAAAGGATCTGAATTGTCCATCTCTTAATTCTTGTTTAAAGAATTATCGACGACCGGGAGACAAACGAGGCCTTTTCTTTGTGAAACTTGAAATGACTCAGATTCCATTTGAAAGGACCTGATGCTACAACCTCTATATCAGTTGCCTCATGTATGTTTTGTGGTTCATGTAATCACAATCAATCAGTTGCCTCATGTATGCTTTGTGGTTCATGTAATCACAATCAATAAGTTGCCTCATGTATGTTCTGTGGTTCATGTAATCACAATCAGTATACTCTTACAATAAAATTAAGAGCTCTTCACAAAATGACGGAAAAGCTTATTTCTAATGTTTAAATTTTTATAAAGAATTTGACAAGATATCCCGATAAAGGGAAAAGGAATGTCAGTATGAGAGTTTATGCTCTAAAATCCACTTCACCCATTCAGTGGTTTCTCGATAGTGGTTGTAGTTGACACATGGCAGGTGACCTTACATGGTTCATGAATGCGGAAGACTTTAAGGGAGGACATGTGATGTTTGGAGATGGAGTTGTTGATACATTAATAAAGAAATAACGATCAAACTTCTTGGAGCGCCTAAATTTCGTGATGTTGTTTACGTCAAAGGTATAACTGCTAATATTTTCTATGTTAGTCCAATTTGTGACAAAGGCCATAAAATTTCTTCAATGCTAATGGATGTGATATTGAGGAAAAGTCTGTAAAATTAATTTTTTATGGCACTCATGGAAAATATACTTGTTATCTTTTCTATATTCAGTTTACTCTCCGTTGCAACTTGACCAAGATGAAATATACGCACCTCTACCATGAGCGTTTTGGTCACATCAATTAACGGTTACTTGGCAAGATCATTAACAAAGAACTTTTAAGGGGAGTACCCAAAATCAATGCCAAGGTCGATGGTGTCTATGGTGATTGTCAAAAAGGTAAACAAGCTAGAATTCCACATAAGTCATCACCAAATATTTCCACCAAAGCACAACTGGATTTAATTCATATGGATCTCTTTGGACAATTCAACAATCTATTGTTAGATGGAAGAAATATGCTTTGGTAATGGTTGGTTACTACACCAGATTCACTTGGGTGATGTTCCTAGCTCATAAGAATGATACCCTAAGTGAATTTAAAGTTATTATGAATAGAATCCGGAATGAACAACGTCACAAACTAAAAAAAATCAGGAGCGATCGTGGAACGGAATTCAAGGATACCAAGATATTCGAGTCTTGTGATATACTGGGTATAATTCAACGATATAACTCCACAAGCTAATGGGGTTGCATAAAGAAAGAACACGAGTATCCAAGAAATGGCCAAGGTAATGTTTCATGACAAAAGCTTAGCGCTTAAGGGGATAAGTTGTCTTTACTGACCAACGAGGTATATTTAAAGACACGTACCCAGAATACTGCTTATGATCTATGATATGGTAAGAAACCTAACTTGAGTTATCTCCATGTGTTTGGAAGTAAATTCTTCATTTTCAAGGATTTGGAACAAAAAGGAAATTTTGATTCTAAAAGTGACGAAGGAATTTTCTTAGGCTATGCCTCTGATAGTCGTGGGTTTGGAATATACAATCTTGGAACTAATGTCATGATGGAATCATAAAATATTATTATTAATGACTTGAGTAACTCTCATCATTATAACCATCCTATTGAATTGCCTCCAAGAGATAATTGTGAAAGTTAATGAAGCACCAACATCAGCAAAAGTTGTACCGACAGTTGTTGATGTTGATATAACTAGTGACCGAGAGAAAATCCCTGACAAGGGTGTTCCAATTGAACGTATCACTGCTCGACCAAATTTGGTATCAAAAAGATTATGATACTAACAATATCATTAGGGGAACGGAATCCACGGCTAAAACTCGAGGTCAACTTCAAAATATATGCAACTTTGCATGCTACCTATTGCAAGTTGAGACCAAAAATATTGATGAAGCTCTAAGCGATCCGGCATGAGTCAATGATGAGATAAATCAACTCAAGAGACAATAGGTTTGGAATATTATCCATTGCCCCACCAATGTAATTATTGTAGGTACCAGATTGATATTCAAGAATAGTCAGATGAACTCCGAAGCAATATTTATGGCTCAAGGTTACTCAGATCAAATGAATCGATTTTGATGAGATCTTCACCCCTATGGAACGCCTTGAGTCCATACTAAAAAAAGCGGGGGTAGAACAACCACACCAATATTTCACTTAGCAATTTGTATGGACAACTCTAATATAATTCCAAGAGAATCAACTAGACAGTCAGACTCAATCAATGGAAATATATCCAAGAGTTGTATCTCTGTTTCACAATGTAATCATCAAATCAAACAAATAGAAATCCGTAAGCATGATTATAATGTTAAACAACTTGAACGGTACCAAAGACCAACGTTTAAGTTTCAATCAATTTAAATCAACAACCAAAGGTTGGATTATCTAATTGACTGAATTACGCACAACCTGTGATATTTCAATTATATAAATAAATATAATGCGGAAAAGAAATAACACGGACACCAAAAATTTTGTTAACTAGGAAATCGTAAATGCAGAAAAACCTCGGGACCTAATCCAGATTTGAACACCACATTGTATTAAGCCATTACAAACTCTAGCCTACTACAAGTTGACTTCGGACTGGAATGTAGTTGATCCCTAACCAATCTCACATTGATTGAGGTAAAATCGCGTTCCTTACGACTCTGAATCCCAGCAGGACTCTTCGTACTTGATTCCCTTAACGGATCTCACCCACAACTAAGAGTTGTTACGACCCAAAGTCGAAGACTTGATATACAAATTTGTCTCACATAAAAAATGTCTATTGAATAGATAAATCTGTCTCCCACAAAAATACCTACGATTTTTTGTTTCGTCTTTTGATAAATCAAGGTGAACATGAACCAATTGATATACCGGTCTTATATTCCCAAAGAAAAGCCTAGTAATATCAATCACCTCATAATAATTTTAATCGTATGGTAGCAAAACAAGATATTGTGGAATCACAAACGATGAGACGAAGATGTTTGTGACTACTTTTTATCTTACCTATTGGAGATTAAATCTTAAGAAAATATTATAGAAGATAGTACTCAATCACGATAGAAAACAACAAGATTAGAACACGCAACTACAGAGAAAATAGTTGGGTCCGGCTTCACAATCCCAATGAAGTCGTTAACCTACAGGGTTTCGTGAAAAACCTAAGGTTAAATGAGAATAGACTCTAGTTGAAACTAGTATCACACAAGAGGTTTGGGGATTAGGTTTTCCAGTTGCTAGATTTCTCCTTTATATAGTCTTCAAATCAGGGTTTGCAATCAATGTTACCTTGGTAACAAAGTATTTAATATTCACTGTTAGATGAAAACCTGATTAGACTCAAGCTAATACTTTTCAACTGTTAGATCGAACTTAGCTTGTTACACACAAATTTAAAGTGACTTCATTTGGATATGAGTAACCATACCTAAATTTGTGCACCTTTGTTGGCTCAACAATAGTTAACCGGAGTTATCCATATGAACACTTTCATATCAACAATATTCATCTTAACCATAACTAGTTCAAATGACTCAAATGAAACTAGTTCTAGAGTTGTTCAATTGTTTATATTCTCATAGAAGTATACAAGATACAATTGAAGCAAAATTTATTTTGATTTACTCGAACCAAAATCATGAACATTATATTTACGGTTTGCAAAATATTTCATTCCTTAATATATAAATGTATTAGTTCATGAATAAACCTATTTTAGAACATAACTTGAACCTCACGCCAGTACGCATACCGGTATGTTTACTTAGTTCCCGGACCTTGAGTAAACCAAACAGTACGCATACGGGTATGCATACCATGGTTCCCGGACTTGGATTACACATATGCAAGTACGCATACTGTGCTTATATCCAATTGTTCTAAACTCTCATTTCAACCATTGAAACATTCTCGGAAGACGACAATAGATGTCTCACACAAACTATTATCTTCAAATAAATTTTCAAATGATCGAATGATCAATACGAAACATTCCGAGTCTACATCAAATGACTGTCTCACAAAAATCATGTAAGATGTTACCAGGCGATTTTCACATGACCAACTTTTGGCTTTCGTCAAGAATATAAGATTAACTTGGTTAAAACGAAATCTTACCAACACATATTTCGAGAATTATGTAAGCGAGTTAAACTCAGCTCGAAATATCAAATTTGTATAATTGAAGTCTATATAGCTATATGACTTTTGTCTCAAATTGGAGATAGAGTAGATAGACTTTTAAGTGATAGATGAGTTCAAGTCTCCAAATACCTTTTGTTGATGAAGTTACAGAAGATCCCCTTAGTAGTTCTTTGTCTTCAATCGATGAACGTCGTGAAGTCTAATTCTCAACTACAACTACACTTTCTATCCTAATTCGAGACTTAACTATAAGTATACTAGAAATCAAGACTTATAGTTTTGGCAACTAAACTTGAAAACAAGCTTGAGATAGCAACGCTTGCGAGTTCGACCGAGCAGTGCTGTAAAACATATTTGCTATTATCTCATGCTTGTTTCCTCAATATTAAAATATATCAAATGGACGTTAAATTGACATTCTTAAATGGATGACTTAAGGAAGAGGTATATGTTGCCCACCCTAAAGGATTTCAAAGTCCAAAAAAATTCGATCATGTATTTAAGATCAATAAGGAATTATACGGATTAAAACATGCTCCGCGAGCATGGTATGAAAAGCTAATAACTTATATTCTTAGAAACGGTTTCTCAAGGGGTGGAGCTGATAAAATCGATATTTACCAAATTGAGTGGCAATGATATCTTGATTTCTCAGATTTATGTTGATGATATCATTTATATATGGATTAACATCCAAAAAACTTGCTAATGAATTTAAAACCTCTCTTGGTGAGAAATCCAAAATGATAAATGTTGGTGAGTTAAGGTTCTTCTTGGGTTTACACATTCAACAATATAAGGATATTAATACGATCCTCTATTTCAGGATCTTTTGTATTTAGAGGACTATAATTATCATATTTAACTGTTGAGCCTTGCTCCAAAAATATGTGTCACACGTTCAATAGGTTACGTGACCCATTAAACTCGTAGGTATGGTTGTTATCATATTTGTCCTTATCACACCATTATTAAGTCGTAATTGAGTTGATGCTACCACATCTCTAATTGTGAGTCCAAAATGTAATGACTCGATGTGGGTATCAACAATTCTTATGTTCTTGTATAAACTCTCCATGCCTATCTGACTTCTAGGTAAGAGACGACAATATAACCATGAGATTCTTACTTAATAAGCTAAGAACAATATGCTCTAAGATCATATCTTATTATAATGTTGGTATTAAAATTATAAGGAAATTGAGCTAAAGTTATGACACATTATATCATAGGTATTCTAAGGAACATCATTCACCTTTTTTTTAACACAAAGAATCTTCTTCAATAAGAATTATTTCCTTAAAATAATTTTTAGGATTCCTACAATTTCATTTCATGCGTTGATTATTCATGATGGTGTATACTACTTCTTCTAATGTTCTCTGAGGAACATATTTTCTGATAATATTTCATTTAGTATCCTTGCATAAAAATACTAGTGTTTGGTAAGATAGCTTAAAAATCCTTTTATCTGAGGACGTCGTTGTGTTGTCCTCTTAGGAATGACATCAAATAGGGGAGAGTTTAATATAAACTTGTACTTAATATTGATATATCTTTGTGGGGAGTGCAGCTATGGAATTGTAGGAAACGACTGTACCTTTATCTCTCCTTGATGAAGGTGCTAAGTTCTCTTAGTGGAATCGTCTAAATAAAAAAAAACTAGTATTTTATTTTTAGTCTTGACAACCCTTTTGTGTAGTTCATTGATCCCTTGTTTTTTGCCTTTGCTAATTTTGTTGACAAAAAGAGGGAAAATTGTTTAATAGTATTCTACTACAACATATGACTTTTCGGAGCATTATGTAAGGGGGGTGGATTACAAGATGTAGGTTTTATCTATTATACAAAAGAGATAAGTAAATACTAAGGGGGGGGGGGAACATATCATCATAATATTGCTTCAAATTTTTGGTGCAATCGGACTTTGAGGAAGGTAGCAATATTATTGTACATCGATGTAATAACCATTGATTTGAGTGATTTGTCATTCTATAAAAGCTCTAAATGATTTGTTATCACTATAGATCTTCAACAACAAAACTCCTAAAATGATCGTATGCAGAACCATAAAAGAACTTCAAGAATGAAGCATTCAAGACGATGTTGAAGAGTCAAAAAAATCAAACATGGTGGATTTTGAGGTGAAAGGTTTACTTAGATTTCGGACTAGGATTAGAGTGTAGTAGTCGTTGAGTATCATACATCACTGAATAACCCTCAAAGATTGAAGCTTGTCTTGATTAATCTCTCGAAATATGATTCAAGCAATGGATCTTCATAGATCCTTAATAGTCTTGGTCGAGAACAATTTTGTTTCAAGTTGACCATTTGGAAATTCCCTAAGCAATGATATTTATCATCTATGGCGATTAGGAATATTTCGAATTAAAAGAGATTTTTCAAAATATAATGAAATTAGGGACACAAGGTAGCTACGCATATTTGGTACGCGTACCTTAATGATTTGAGTTCCGAAATAGGGTAGGCACGAATACCCAGACCCTAAGGTTCTGAGTTCATTAACGGGAATGAGGTACACATACCAAGTACGCATACCACTAGGATCTGATTTCGTGAATGGCTAAGGGTACACATATGGGATGGGATACCCAAACAACCTGAGTTCATAGATTGGCTCACAGGTATGCGTACCACTATGCATACCTACCCAGTACAAAATTAAGTACATGCTCGTAAACCATTTTTACAAATACGTTTGGTATTACTATAACTCTCATAAACACTTCTAAATAACTTTGTTCACTAAATCACTATGTATTTGTGAATCACAGTTTAAATCTTGAGTGCAATGAACACGACTTATGCTTGAAAGTTCAAAAGGCATATTTTCTAACATGAACTATCATTGTACACGTTTTCAGAATCCTATATCACAATGTATATTTTTCTGTGTAATTTCAAGGCGGACTCCTCACATGCTTATATGAATTCCTAAAAAAAATAAAAAATCATTTAAACTAAGAAAGTGTTTGGTTGGATTTCAATTTATCTGAGCTTGAATTCAAAGCTACCTAGATCCTTGAAAATCTATAAATAGAGAGACACATGCAACATGATTTCTCTATCCCTGACACTTCTATGTCCTAATTTCTTGCTAAGTCGCCCTCTAAAAACCTAGGTTCCCTATGAGAAACATAATTAGGTTACGACTTAAATACTTCACTTAGGGATTCATGAAGCCAGGTATGACTATCTTTTACCTGATAGTTCGTGTATCATGATCTTGTTCTTAGTGATCTTCGAGGTTATTGTTATCTTAGATCAGGAACGAGATATATAGAAATCGCAAAGTTCTATTCCTCTCAGACTTTGTGATTCTCAAGATAAATATTTAAACTCTTTTTCGATTTGTTTGTATTATTCTTGAGAGATGGTTAGTAATAAAAGCTTCTCAGCTAACTGAGTGTAAGTGTTCCGGATTCGTGAGGTTTGCAAATAAATTTCCAAACATATATCAAAATGGAAATAAAATAGGCTTATCTATTAGAGGAAGATTGGAATCAAAAGTCTTCACTTAGGTTGAAGAAACTTTTAGGCTATAAAGGACGACAACTAATGGGATCAATTGTTTAGAGTCTTGTGAGGTTCAAGATACCTAAGGAGCTCGAGTGCATCTAAATTTCTTGGAGGGTTAATTCAATCTCGACTATATTCTAGTTGGGAGTACATTCTGGTGTTTAAAGCTGGATAAGGTCCCATGATTTTTCTACAAGTGTAGTTTTCTTCATAAATATAATTCTTGTGTATGTGTGTGTGCTATTTAGTTTTCCACATATTTTAATTGTTGAAAGTACATGTTTTTACTCTTATAAAACAAAAAATTGGCAAGTTCGTGTACCATAGTGTAACAATCGACATATCGAACCCTTGCTTTGATATGAGTGATCAATGTATAGATACCGAGTGTGTTTCCTAGAAACCATCAATGGAAATATTTGTATTGATTTGAATAAAGTTATCGATAATATTTTTCATGAGAAACAATGACTGATAAGGGAAATTGGTGGACTTTATAGTGACCTATTTATATATATATATATATCAAGAATTTTGATCTTCGAGAAGGATCTGAAAGAAAAGGATTCTTGAAAATGTAATGGATGATCAAATCCAAAAAAATAAGGAAAATTTTGCCATGTTTTCTGATTCAAAAACCTAAAAAGGAAGCTTCCAAATCCTTAAAGGATCTGAATTGCACATCTCTTAATTCTTGTTTGAAGAATTGTCGAATATCATGAGATAAACAAGGCCTTGAATTTGTGAAACCTGATATGACTCATATTCGATCGAAAGAACTGTATGCTACAACCTCAACATCAGTTTCCCCATGTATGTTCCGTGGTTCATGTAATCAAAATCAACATACATGTAAAGATCTTCCGGAAAAAGATAAAGATTGTTAGAACTCTTCAAAAATGGACAGAAAATAGGCTTATTTGTTAGAGGAAAATTGGTATCAAAATTCTTAACTTAGGTTGAAGCAACTCTTAGACTATACAGGACGTCAGCCAAGAGAATTAACTCCATAAGAAACGTAAGGAGCACGACTAAAACTGAACTACTTGGAGGGTTAATTCAGTCTCAATTACATTATAGTCTGAAGTGTAATATTAGGTTAGTGTCTGTAGCGGCTTAATACAGTTTTGTGTTCAAAGATGGATGAGGTCCTGGGGTTTTTCTGCATGTACAGTTTTCCTCATTAACAACATTCTTTTGTATGTGTGTATGCTTTTTAGTTTTCCACATATTTTGATTCTTAAAAGTACTCCTATTAAACGAAAAAGTTGGTGGCGTACATGGTACCCTCTCCTTTTCAAACATAGTTATATGTTAAAGAGCCACAACGGCTTCATCCAGCAGAGTTGTGATTCTAACATTGCCTAACCTTAATTGATTAATTAACAGACTCAAGTTTGAACCCGACCACTTAAATACCTTTGTACTAATAGATCTATTAGATAAGCTAATTGTTGGTGCAAAAATCAATCGCCCCAACGATCTTCAATACACGAGAAGGTTGATTGATCCTCAGCCGTAGGTGTTGATTCTCCAAAAGTTGATCAGAAAAGGGGGGGTACCTGCAAAAACACTCCGATGCTAAAATCAGCGGATGTTATGAGCAAGTAGTTATTGTGAAGGGGAAAGTATGTTGTACCTTTGTGTTGGGATTTTGCCTCTATTTATAGGCAAAAATCAGATATACTTTAGGGTTTCAATAGTTATCCTAATAACTACCCATATCTGCATAAACCCCAAATACTGTCTAGATTCATGATAAACCCTAATGTTTATCATAATCTTATTTTTCATGGATAATTCCTACTAATTAGGATAATTATCCCTTATTTAACAGGATTTATCCTAAATAATATCTGTAATTATTCCATGAACCCTAACTACCCATGGATCTTGGGATTCACCAATAAGCCAGGTGGTTCCTTAATCAAACCGACCCGGGCTTCCATATTAAGCCCCATGGGTCTCACAATAACACTCTGGTTTCTATAATAAACCAAGTCCAGGCTTCTACGATAAGCCGCTTGGATCTCCACAATAGACCCAACAGTTTCCATAATAAACCAAGTCCAGGCTTCTACGATAAGCCGTTTGGGTTCCGCAATAACCCACTGGTTTCTATAATAAACCAACCGATTCCTACGATAATCGGATTTACACTTCTATTATGCGTCACGTGTAACCCACATGTATACCATTTGGGTGTGGTACAAACATCGCCCCTTTCTTAGCCATCGACTTGTTCGAATGGTTAAGAACGACTAAAGCCGCATGCAGAGCTTACGCCCCTTAACCCAAACCCAATATGTCTATGGGCCCTACACCTCTTCCAAATGCTTAGCTTCTGCCTCTAAGCCCACTTGATTTTATTCTACAATAACAACTCCTCCGCAAGTCTTTCTTCCGTGTATTTTCGTTTGTTTAAAACTGGAACTGTTCTGATGAGTATCATATCCCTCAATATTTATCCTTATCTTTAGCCGCGCAGGATATACGTCGTAGACCCTCTCATGTCCGTAGATCAAACACAATCGTACTGTCAACGGTTGCTGCTAACTCGAATTGCACCAACCCGCACGGAACTAAACGAGTTCGAACGTTTCTTGGACTCTGAGAAATGTACGTTCCCAGCTTTTCTCCAGCCAAATCTCAGCTCCGTACAAGCAGAGAATTCAACCAGAACCGCCTTGCACCTCTATCCTTCAATATAAATAGGATAAGAATTTTACAAATAACAATCACAGCTTTCTTTGCTCCTCTGCCTGTTCGTGTTGGTGAGTACGTCTTTAACTTCTCCTGCCTTTCCCATTATGCGTTGTTGCCTTGTTCCACTTAACATGATGGATTGATGTTACGACTGACTTTTTGTTTCTTCATTCCCATATTGCAGCAGCTCACGCTCAACTTCTTGAATCCTCTCGATATGTCTTCCTCGAAGAGATCCATCAATCATGAAGACCAAACAGTCGTCAGTGTTGGGGGAGGCTTACGAAATCCGAGCCGCTATGCGCAATACGAAACCTACACGAGCAATGAAACACAATACGGAAATACACGAACTATGAAGATATAGAAGCAATCACACAACACCGGCAATTACGTGGAAAAACCCCTCCAAGGTGAAGGGTAAAAAACCACGGGAAAATCTTCCACTATAACAATAATGGGTTACACACAATTCTCCCAAATTTGGGGATAACAACAACCTCAAGGTGCCTATATCACTTGGATATCAATTTGCCTAATTACAATCACCCCTAAGGATGGATCAACAATTCATTCATATATAATATGAGATTCACTATCAATTTAAGAACAAGAAGTGATTTGAGATACTTACTACTAGGGTTTGACAAACCCTAGATTTTTCCCCCTTTGAATATATGTGGAAATTGATCAATAAATTCTCCACCACAACAACCAAAAGATCCTTCAACAAGAACCCTTTCTTCTCCTCTTCAAGATGCCTCTAATCTCACCAAAAATGGTGGATTAATTCTCTCTAACTCTCTTTCTCTTCTTCCTCTCTTTCTTTCTCTTTCTTCTCTTCTTAAAGAAGAAGCTAAACCCGTGAGACTCAAAAACAAGTCTCCTGGATGTTTTTGTTAACAAAAACATTTCAAACAAAGCATGTGTTAGTCACTCCCCCTTAATTGATAAGGGGGCACCAAAGACTATTGGGTCACAAAATAAGACGTAAACCCAACAATCTCCCCCTTACGACTTATGGTAAGGTACCCGTCACTACCAAACATGCCCTGCTGCAGAAATACACATGCTTGTATTTTGGTAGCGACTTTGTCATCATATCAGAACCGTTGTCATATGTATGGATCTTCTCAATATACAAGACCTTCTCCTCAAGAACTTCTTGTATCCACTGATACCTAATATTGATGTGCTTGGACCTCGAGTGAAAACTCGAGTTCTTGCTGAGATGGATGGCACTCTGGCTGTCACAGTAAACGATGAACCTCTGTTACTTCACACCGAGTTCTCTAAAAAACCTCTTCATCCATATCATCTCCTTGCAACTCTCTGTAGATGCAATGTACTCTGCCTCTGTAGTAGACAATGCCACACATTTTTGTAACTTGGATTGCCAAGACACGGCTCCCCCTGCATAGGTAAATAAGTAACCCGATGTAGACTTGAGACTGTCTTGAGCACCTTCCAAATCTGAATCTGTGTAACCAACTAACTCTGGCTTGTCACCTCCATAGCACAAACACATATTAGAAGTACCCCTTAAATACCGTAGTATCCATTTCACTGCTTCCCAATGCTCCATAGCAGGATTTGATAGAAATCTTCTTACCACTCCAACTGCATGAGCTATATCCGGCCTTGTACACACCATTGCATACATCAAACTACCAACTGCGGATGCATAAGGAATTTTCTCCATCTTCCGTTTCTCAACATCATTCACAGGACATTGATCATGAGATAACTTAAAATGGTTTGCAAGTGGACAACTTACCGGCTCAGCCTTGTCCATGTTGAATCTTTGCAACACCTTCTCAATGTAGCTTTCTTGTGATAGCCACAAATTCCTCACCTTCCTATCACGAGTGATCTCCATGCCAAGAATATGCTTTGCTGCACCTAAGTCTTTCATAGCAAAAGACTTGCTCAGATCTGACTTCAACCTGTCAATCTTTTTCTTATCTTTGCCAACAATAAGCATGTCATCAACATATAGCAAAATAGTAAGAAAATCACCATCAACAAATTTTTGAATGAATACACAATGATCTGAAGCCGTCCTCTTGTACCCATGTTCCTTCATGAACGATTCAAACTTCTTGTACCATCTTCTTGGAGCTTGCTTCAAACCATATATACTCTTCTTCAGCTTGCACACCATGTGCTCTTTGCCTTTGACTTCAAAACCCTCGGGTTGTTCCATATACACATCTTCCTCCAACTCACCGTGAAGAAATGTTGTCTTGACATCTAGTTGTTCTATCTCAAGATCCAAACTAGCGGCTATTGCCAAGACAACCCGAATAGAAGAAAATCTCACCACCGGTGAGAAAATCTCGTCAAAGTCAACACCCTTTCTCTGCTCATAACCCTTCACAACTAAGCGTGCTTTGTACCTTGGTTGTGAGTTACCATCTTCAGTCTTGATTCTATACACCCACTTGTTCTTCAGAATTTTCTGGTTCTCGGGCTTGTCAACCAAATCAAAAGTGTCATTCTCATCTAAAGAGACAACCTCTTCTTTCATGGATTTCAACCACTTATGACTTTCAGGAACACTAAGAGCTTCTTCATAAGACTCTGATTCACCTGCATCTGTGAGCATCACATACTCATGTGGTGGATACTTTGTTGAAGGTAATCTGGTCCGGCTGGATCTTCTCAACTCAGATTCTGGTTGTTGTTGTTGCTACACTTCTTGCTCAACATCACCCACTGGAACATCTTCATGAGCTTCATCTTCATTTCCATTACCATCAACATCATCATCATGTTGTTCAAGAGTAGGAACAACTGGATTTGGATCCAAGGTCATATCATCTTGAAGCTTTGGCATCTCAATCTTCTCAAAGTCTTCAATTGTCTGGTCTTCAAGGAATACTGCATCCCTACTTCTGATAACCTTATTCTCAACTGGATCCCAAAATCTGTAACCAAACTTCTCTGTTCCATAGCCTAGGAACACACACTGCTTTGCTTTGTCGTCAAGCTTTGATCTCTGATCTTTTGGGATATGAACAAATGACCTGCAACCAAACAATTTCAAGTGATCATAAGTAAGCTCTTTGTCTCTCCATACCTTTTCTGCTACTTCTCCATCTAACGGTATTGAAGGAGATCGATTAATGAAATACACAACAGTATTCATTGCTTCACCCCAGAAATGCTTATGCAACTTGGAATGAGATAACATGCACCTTATTCTCTCAAGAATAGTGCGGTTCATCCTCTCTGCAACACCATTATGTTGTGGAGTCTTCGATCGATTGTTCATGATGTATACCCATGCTCTTGCAATACACTTCAAGTGGCCCAATGTACTCTCCCCATTGTCGAACGAAGGCACTTCAAGGTTCTACCTGTTTCTCTTTCCACCATGTTTGTGAAACATCTTGAACACAGGAACAACATCATCTTTGGTCTTGATAGCATATGACCAAACCTTCCTTGAAGCATCATCTATGAAAGTAACAAAATAAACAGCACCACCAAGTGTTTTGACCCTTAAAGGTCCACATACATCAGAATGAACAAGATCAATAATACCAGAATTGCGCTTGGGTAAAGCTTTATGAAAAGAGACTCTAGTTTGTTTACCAACTAAACAATGAGTACACTTACCCAATTGCATACCTTTGGCATTTGGAAAAACTTGTCTTTTGGTGAGGATTTGAATTCCCTTCTCACTAAGATGACCAAGTCTTCTATGCCACAGCTTGGAGATTGAATCTTTGTCAACATCATTCAACTCACCTTTCAACACCTTCACTTGTGTCTTGTACAATGTGCCACACTTCTTGCCTCTTGCAATAACCATGGATCCCTTGCTTAGCTTCCATTTTCCATCACCCAAGTGATTGTTGTACCCTTCATCATCTAACACTCCTGGTGACATTAGATTCAAACGAAGATCTGGTACATGTTGCACATTTCTGAGAACCAATGTACATCCAACACTGGTCTCAACCTTCACATCACCCATTCCTACAATTTTCGCAACACCATTGTTGCCCATTCTGACTGACCCAAAGTCACCAGCCTTGTAGGAGGTAAATACATCTTCATGAGGAGTAGCATGATAAGATGCACCTGAATCAACTATCCATTCTGAATCAGAACCTACAAAACTAACACAAACATCATTACAATCTGAGAATACAATGATATCATCATTTGTCACAGTAGCTGTAACACCATTGTCTTGGTTATCATTTCCTTTCCCCTTATTGTGTTCTTGCTTCGGCTTACTGCATTCATTTAAATAATGACCTCTCGTATGACAGTTCCAACATTCAACTTCCTTTCTGGACTTTGATTTACCCCTTGACTTTCTACGGCCAACTTGTCTTCTGTCTTTTCTTCTACCCCGATTTTCTGTCACAAGAGCTTCAATGAGATGAGTCTAATGACCTTCTTCTAACTTTTTCACTCAGAAACTGCTAGTTGCAATAAATCATGTTCAACTTCTTGTCCTGAGCAGAATAACTGAGACAATTCCTCAATGGCTCCCAACTGTCTGGTAAAGTATTTAGCAACAAATAAGCTTGAACATCTTCAGGAATTTTGAGGTCCATAGATGTAAGCTGATTCATGATACCTTTCATTTCATTTAAATGTTGCGCCATTGAACTCCCTTCCTTGTAACACAGCTTTCCAAGCTTTTTGAATAGAAGAGATTTTTCACAAGGAGACTGCTGATCATATATCTCCTCTAACTTGGTCCACAAAGGATATGCTAGTGTCTCACTAGCCACATGATGAAAAATGATATCATCAATCCATCGATTTAATATAACCAACTGCTTTTCGATTAGTAACCTTCCAATCTTCTGCACTTGTCGCCTCAGGCCTTACTCCCTTACTCTCTATTGGACCATAGATATCTTTACAATATAACCAGTCTTCCATCTTCGCCTTCCATATGACAAAGTTCTCACTGGTCAAATTGACCATTCTATTACTAGTGCTAGCTTCCGCCATTGCACATGATTAGCTCAACCCAAAAGCTCTGATACCACTTGTTGGAGGAGGCTTACGAAATTCGAGCCGATATGCGCAATACGAAACCTACACGAGCAATGAAACACAATGCGGAAATACACGAACTATGATGATATAGAAGCAATCACACAACACCGGAAATTACATGGAAAAACCCCTCCAAGGTGAAGGGTAAAAAACCACGGGCAAATCTTCCACTATAACAATAATGGGTTACACACAATTCTCCCAAATTTGGGGATAACAACAACCTCAAGGTGCCTATAGCACTTGGATATAAATTTTCCTAATTACACTCACCCCTAAGGATGGATCAACAATTCATTCATATATAATATGAGATTCACTATCAATTTAAGAACAAGAAGTGATTTGAGATACTTACTACTAGGGTTTGACAAACCCTAGATTTTTCCCCCTTTGAAGAGATGTGGAAATTGATCAATCGATTCTCCACCACAACAACCAAAAGATCCTTCAACAAGAACCCTTTCTTATCCTCTTCAAGATGCCTCTAATCTCACCAAAAATGGTGGATTAATCTCTCTAACTCTCTTTCTCTTCTTCCTCTCTTTCTTTTTCTTTCTTCTCTTCTCAAAGAAGAAGCTAAACCTGTGAGACTCAAAAACAAGTCTCCTGGATGTTTTTGTTAACAAAAACATTTCAAACAAAGCATGTGTTAGTCACTCCCCCTTAATTGATAAGGGGGAACCAAAGACTATTGGGTCACAAAATAAGACGTAAACCCAACAGTCAGTCCCTCTCCTAAGAAGGCCAACAATCAACGAAGCACCTCTAAGCATCCATTAGCAGTCAGGGACTGGCCAGTAAACTTTTGCAGGGCTACCAAGAAGGACGTAACTTCTGCTCCACATGCTGGTGTTAGATCTGGCGACGTGAAGGACAAAAAAATCTCCTTATGTAATCTTGAGCGATGACGAGGTTAAGAGCGCCAACCGTGCTATCGATCCACGTTTGTCGCTGGAGTATAACCCTTCAACTCCTCCTCCTAAGATTCCAAACAAAAATCATCTGCCACATGAAGATGATGCCTTCAACCCGGGTTTGTATAGGGCCTCTAGTTCTGCAGTAACAATCGGCGATTCTGCCATTCAGAATCCCTCCATTTCACGAGGAATAATACTCACCGGCATGCTGCCACGAGATCGACTCTGCTACGATTATATGAACGACATATACCAAGCTCTCGACCGTGCATCCCAGCTCCACTTTTCGGTAAACATCTCACCACCAAGTCAAACGAACCTGTTATTTTATCAAATTCCAGCCGCTTGTAATAATTCTACGTTCTTCCTGCAGGGTCTCTCACTTGTTCGAAAGGCTGGCGAACTCCACTATGACACCGTGGTCAAGCAGCAGAAAACTCACATAGCTGCGTCATACCGTCTTGAACGTGAAAACGAATCCCTAAAACGCCAACTAGAGACTCTCCATGCTGAGAAACGCGAAGCTGACAACGCCCGAGAACTGGTGCGCATGCGACTCGACCGTGCCTACTCCAAGACCAAGGGGTTTGGAGGCTATGCTGTTGTATCTCCTGACACTAAAGAGGCTGCTGACGCTAAGGGGTTTGATCAATATTCATCTGCTCCAACTGACGCTGAAAAGACAGTTGACGGTGCTTGCGACGAGATGTACGATCCAGAAGAAGAGTGATAAGAGGCTGAATGTGTCCTCCATGATTTTTCCTACAAGTTATCTTAAGCTAGCATAGGGATTTGCTTTTTCATTTCACACTTCTGCATTCCCTTCTTTTTCTTTAATAAATGTTAAATTTCGTTTTATCTCCTTCACGAACGTGTACACCACGGATAATTCTATATATTTATTCCCCTTAAATCTGAGTAGAGAACTACCAACTCTTGCTCCCCTTTCCTATTTGCCTTTGAAAACTTCCTGGAGTTCGACTGTTTGTACTTCCAGTAATGCCGCTCATGCGTAAGCTTGTAATGACATGCTGGTGCTACGACCATTATCCATCTCAACTCTTAAATGAAACTTCTTTGAGACATAACTTCTTGGAACAATAAACTCCCATTACAGGGAAAAACTTACTAATGAAAAACGAACTACACCAATACGAAAGCAATTATAAGCTAATGAAAATATTTTTTGAGGTTGAAAGAATTCCAGGGCTTGGGCTCCTCCCTTCCATTCATATTCTTTAACCAATAAGCCCCTCCACTGGCTGGTCTATCAATTAAGAAAGGACCTTCCCAATTTTCCCCAAGCTTCCCGCTGCCGCTGTATAACGTTTTAGGCCTGGTTCTTCTCAAAACTTGCTCTCCAGGAATAAAAGTCCATTCTCGTACCTTTTTGTTGTATTGCTGCTTCATCGATTGATGGTAGACCGCTAGCCTACTTGCAGCTTCATTTCTAACCTCTTCCAAAAGTTCTTTGTCTCTTGAAAAAATTTCTGTGTTCTGACCCGATCGTTCTTCTAGCGTCTTAGTGGTTGGAACTAACAACTCGACTGGTAATACCGCTTCCGTTCCATATGCCAGTGTGAACGGCGAGAATCCTGTCGATCGTCTAGGTGTGGTTCTGTATACCTACAAGACCCCGGGTAAGAATTCCGTCCATCTTCCTTTAGCTTTGTCCAAGGTCTTCTTCAAGTTATCCAAGATAACTCTATTTGTTGCTTCGGCCTGTCCGTTGCTCTGCGCATAGTACGGAGTCGAAAAATTGTGTTTGACGTGTAAGCCATCACACAATGACTTTATCGCCTCACAATCAAATTGTTTCCCATTATCGGAAATGATCATTGCCGGTACACCAAACCTACAAATTATATTTTCCCAAATGAATCTGCGGACTTGTACCGCTTCCGTCCTCACCAATGCCACCGCTTCTACCCATTTTGTGAAATAGTCAGTCGCTACCAACAAATACTTGATGCCCCCGGGTGCCGTGGGGAATGGACCTACGATATCCAAACCCCATTTATCAAATGGCCAAGGGCTCAAGACTAGGTGCAGCTCATTTGCCGGTCTTTTCAATATAGGTCCGTGCAACTGACAATCCACGCACTTTTGGGTAAATTGCTTCGCGTCATTTTGCATGTAAGGCCAGAAATATCTCTGGGACAGCAAACGATGTGCCAAACTTCTTCCCCCTGAATGGTTTCCACAACAACCCTCATGCGACTCTGCTAGCAATTGTTTCCCCATCTCCCTAGTTACACACCAGAGGTAAGGCTCCATCGATATCGTCTTCTTATACATCTCTCCTTCAATAAGAGCGTATCTCCAAGCCGTCTTTGATATCTTTCCATCCAAACTCTTGTCACATGGAAGCTCTTGCGATTGCAGGTATCTAATATAATGCATCCTCCAATCCTCAAGTTGGTCAGTACTATCCTCATTAGTCTCCATAGGATCATCCTGAATTCCAGATGAGTAGTCATTTATCCCACTGCGGCGCGGCTTGAGCATATTGTTAATAAAGCTGTGAATGCTGGGAAATTCCTGGAAATCAACCACAATGTACCGTGTTGTCTCTGATTCCATGGATGCGGATACATAAGCGAGTGCAACCGCATGCCTGTTTTCTATCCTTAGCCTTTGTTCAATATCGAAAACCTCGAACTCCTTTGCCAGCTCATGTATGTACTCCAAATAACATGCTAACCTCTCATTCTTAGATTTATATGCACCACTAAAATGATTGGCGACCAGCCTTGAGTCCGTTATCAACTTAACTTTTCTCGCCCCCAAGATGAGGGCCGTCTTTAAGCCTGAAATTACAGCCTCGTATTCATCTTGGTTGTTTGAAGCTGTAAACCCGAGCCGGACAACCTTCTCAATTCGTAACCCCTCAGGGGAAACTAGTACACACCCAACATCTGCCCCATCTGTGTTCGCGGATCCATCTGTGTAGACCTGCCACATTCCCGCTTCCACTACATTAATCACCCCCGAGTCTATGTTACTCGTTTGCTCCTTTATTGTATCCGAAGGCTTCTTGATGAAATTTATGATCTCCCACGGCAACGAAATTGGCTGTATACCATTGTTATCAAGCAAGGTCTCCTCCTCTAGCATGGATTCTGAGACTGGAATATCATCAACCGAGAAATCCTCCATCAGCGATGCAATCGCATGCCCATTCTCGGCTGTTCTTGGCTCATAATAAATAGTATACGCACCAAGATAAGTGGCCCACGTGGCAAGCCTACTGGAATCATCAGTTCTTCCTAACATTTTCTTCAACGGGTATTCAATATAGACTACCAGTCGTCGCCCCTCAAAGTATGTATTCAGGCGCCTAGCTGCATGTATGAGAGCTAACTCCATCTTCTCTATCTTTGAATATCTTGTCTCGGCATCCGTTAAGGATTTACTAACGAAATAAACCGGCTTCTCTTCTGGCTCTTTAACAAACAAAACTGCGCTAACTGCACAATCACTGGACGCTAAATAGATGTAGACCATTTGTCCCATTTTAGGACTTGTGAGAACTGGCGGTGAAGTCAAATACTGCTTAATGGCATAGAACGCCTGCTCACATTCTTGACTCCAACCAAACTTTTCGGCCTTCTTCAGAATATGGAAGAACAGTTTACATTTGTCCGAAGCTCGTGAGATGAACCTGTTCAACGCAGCCAATCTCCCAGTTAGCCTCTGCACCTCCTTTTTGTTTCTTGGTGACGACATTTCCAGTATTGCCCTGATTTTCTCCGGATTAGCTTCAATTCCCCTCCGTGTCATCATATACCCAAGGAATTTCCCAGATGTGAGACCGAAGGAACACTTCGCGGGATTTAACTTCATTCCATATCGTCGTAACTGATCGAAGGTTCTTTTCAAGTCCATAAGGTGAGAATCCTTCTTTTTGGACTTGACTACCATATCGTCAATATAGACCTCCATGGTATCACCGATCATATCCTTGAACATTTTATCAACAAGATGCTGATAAGTTGCTCCTGCATTTTTCAAGCCAAACGGCATGACCAGATAAAAATATACCCCTTTGTCTGTTATGAACGATGTATGCTCTTGATCATCCTCAAACAACGGAATTTGGTTGTAACCGCAGAAACCATCCATAAATGACAATCTATCGAAACCGGAAGTAGCGTCCACTAACTCCCCTATCCTAGGTATTGGGTAAGGATCACTTGGGCATGCTCTATTTAAATTGGTAAAATCAATACATACCCGAATTTTCTCGTTCTTCTTCGGAACTGCTACAATATTTGCCAACCACTTCGGATACTGGACATGCCTTATTATTCTTGCCTCTAACATCCTGTCTATCTCCTCTGCGACTTTCATTTTCCGTTCTGGTGTCATCTTCCTTGGTTTCTGCCTTACTGGACTGAATCCTTCACTTATATTCAACCGATGACAAGCGATAGCGGGATCAATGCCTGGAATATCCCTTAGATTCCAATCGAAAACATCTTTATTATTCCTTAAAAAGGCAACCAAACTTTCACTCTCGCCTAGCGGCAGCTCTGCACCGACAAAGGTTGTTTGTTCCTTCAGATCTCCAACTTGCACTTCTACCAACTCTTCGATAGTTGGCGGCCCTTCCTTTCCTCTTCCATGATAAGAGGTCGGGAAGCACTGTGATTGCTACAATTTCTTCTCAGCTCGGAGTATCTCTGAACCTTTTAGTTCCGACTTCCTGTATTCCTCCATTGCGCTTTCCTGACATTTATGGGATGCCACCTAGTCGCTTCTAACTTTCATCACTCCTGCTGGAACAATGAACTTCAAACACTGGTGAATAGTGGAAGTTACCGCGTCCATTGCGTAAATCCAGTCACTCCCAAGAATAGCGTTGTAAGGTGCGCGGTAATCGAGCAATGAGAAATATTGCATAACTGTCTTCCCTCCTACAATAGTGGGTAGATTAATTCTTCCCATTGCCGTCATTTTCTCCCCACTAAAACCAATGATAGGGCTATCATCTGCCTCAACTTGACTTTCACACAAACTCATTGAAGAGTATGCTCCTGAAAATATGACGCTAATTGAACTTCCAGTGTCGACCAAAACTCGACGAATTTTGAACATGCCTATGAGAGCCAAAATCACAATCGCATCGTTATGAGGTTGATATACTCCAGCGAGATCAGCATCTGAAAAGGTTATTTCAGTTTTCTCCTCTTCCAAGATCTCGGTTCCAATATGACTGGCGTAGTCGACCTTGTTAGAAATTCGCCACTCATTAATGTGACGCAACTTCAGTCGTGTCACATTCTCTTGAGCCTTTCTCGAGGTTGTATTCACCCTTGCATGGCTCACTCTGATTTAAATCTAGAGTGTTGACAAGTGTGTTAACCTGCGCCTGATTTTCCTTCAAATATTGTTGCATCTTACCCTCTTCCACCATCTTCTGGACTTCAGCGGCAAGAGCACGACAAGTATCTGTATTATGCCCATGATCCCTGTGATAATCACAGTTATTATTCTTGTTCCTCTTCTCCCTTGTCTCCACCGGCAGCGGCTCGGGAACGGGCAACGTATTCTTAATCTTCTTGTAAAGCTCTCCAAGCCTAATGTTCAACTTGGGAAACCTTATCCTTTGCTTTCCTTGCGGTTTATGAAATTCCTCTTCACTCATCGTGCTCCTTGGTGGTCCTTCAATGCTTTTACCCTTCGAGATATTATCAAACTGCTGCTTTGGCCTTGCTGTTGCTTCTGACATTAACCTTTTCGATGCTCGTGTCAATTTTGCCTTATTTTCATTCTCCGCTTTTGCGTATCTATCAGCCCTGTCATACAGTTCCCTAAGGCTTCCCACCGGTTCCACTGCTAATGAGTTATAAATTCCAAATTCGTCGTACTCCATAGCATTTTTATATGCTTCAATTACGAACCTTTCTTCCACCCTTCCAATTTCACTGACTTCTTGACGGAATCTCCTATTGAAATCAAAAAGGTCCTCACCAACATCTCCATGTAAGAGAAAAAGGTGACTACTTTCCTTTTTGATTCCGAGATTAATCTTGTATTGCTCGAAAAAGGAATCAGACAACATTCCAAAATCCTTGATAGAATCTGGCTCTAACTGAGAAAACCAAGTCAAAGCCTTTCCCGTTAAGGTCATCGGAAAAGTTCTGCAAAGCAACTCGTCACTATTTCCCCACAGGCTCATTGAAGCTTGGAAACGCTGGACGTGCTCCACCGGGTTTCCATTCCCGCCGTCGAAGAAATCTTTAAACTGTGGTTGGCTGAAATTCAATGGAGGGCGAAACCTCCTAATCCTCGCGACGAATGGAGAGTCCATCGTCTTTTTCATAGACAAAACATGTTGTTCATCATCTCTAGATTGGCTTTGCGATAATAATTCATCGATTATAGCACTAAGCTTACTCTTGCTAACCATTTCATCTTCTTCGAAGTCACCCTCCTGCTCTCTCCGGTTCCGCTCCACCCTGTCAGTGTCTAAACCTCTCTTGGAACGTTTTTCACGTCCAGACTTCTTTGTATGTCCATCAGCAGCACGGTATTCCCTTCATTTACGTCTAGTACCGCTAGTCCCAGCCTCACCATCTCTCCCATCGTTCAGAGTACGCTGGTTGTAGTGGTCGTATTCATGGTATCCGTGGCTCCGGCTACGTCCCACTTATTCCTCAGCTCTTCTTCTATCGTCACGAGTCCGCTAATAACCATGAATCCGGCTATGTCCCCATTCTTCCTCATTCCTTCCACCATAGTCACGACCCCTCCATCGATCACCAGCAGCTGAGTTTCCCCTTCGTAAGTTGACAAACTCTCGACGATTCTCCCTTGCACTATCTGATCGAGAAGTAGCCGGCACCTCAAGCTCTCTCCTCTTCTCCAGTGCTATCTTTAGACGAGCATTCTCTATTTCCATATGCTGCTGCCGCTCACGAGCCGTTAGGTCTACCGGCGTAACCCGAGGGTCGTTCCCGTGCACGGCCTGTTGATTATGCTGAGCCGCATTAGTTTGAAGGTTATTAACCTGGTTGACAGTTTGATGGTTGGTCTGAATTGCAAGCGAAACGCTGGTTTGGAAAACATGTGGTTCATCAATATGGCGAGTGATATGAATCAATAATGTTGTAGAAAGTGGTAAGAAAAGGTTGTCGTTCACTCGGACTTATTGAATTGATTTTAGGAAAAATAAAAGATAAATATATATACAATTTATGTTTCATGGAAAAAGCTCATAAAATAACAAACATCGACTCTAATTCTTTGCCAAGTTTCTATAAAGAATTATATGTAACTCAATATAAAGTATCTAAGACTAAGATACGACATCTAACGAATTCACAAATAATCAAGAAAAATCATAAATCAATTATAATAGTGCAAATAGTCGAAGGAATTAATTAGAATTACCACATGGGTGCAAACAGCTTCCTTCCAAAAATACGATATTTCAAAGTGCTGCTGTTACGGTTCCTGCGACCCACAATTAGGGCGTCTCAAACACTGTTTATAAACGACAGTGTTTGAGAGTCTGTTCTTCGCGATCTTGGTGTTCTTCAGCAGCAGAAAAATATTTTCTCTGCAGCTCTTGATTCCGCTCTAAACTATCCCCTAACTCTCCATACCCTTGCCTTGTACCTCAGGAGCCTTTATATACTCGACAGGGTAAGAAAATATCGACAATAACTCTCTAATTCTCTCATTACTCGGCATTGAGAGAAAATATTCTCGGGATATTTTCTTCCCTGATTTAACTCCACACGCGTCTACAGCTGTTGAATCTTCCTCATTTAGTTCTTACAACTAGAGTCATCATGCACGTACAAATCACGTTCAAATCGCACACAAACTCGTGAATATCTCTCCATGCAACGGACTGCCCTGTTTTCTTCTCACCGATTATCTAGCCAATTATAACCGAAACGATCAACCATACCACTCCTGTTAACCTTAAACAGGCCTTCCCAAGAAATTTAGGCCATTGAATCGCACTAAAACCCCTCCAAATGACGGATTGAAAATCTGCCAGGTGAAGAACTATTTTTCCTGCCAAAATATATTTGAATGTTGAAGATGGAGTGCCCTGATCCAAAACACGGGTACCTTTATCACTTGGGTGCATGGGTGCCCTTATCCAAAGTGAGGGTGCCTTTATCACTTTTTCTCCTGAGGTCCAAAAAGCATTTTTCGAGCAACTTTTTCCGCATAAGTGTATTCCTCCATAAACACCTACACAAACATAAAAACACCATAATAAGTACAAAAATCGAGACTAACAATAGAGACAAAGACAATTCAGACACAAAATGTGTCTATCAAATACCCTTAAACTTATTATTTGCTAGTCCCAGCAAATCTAATCTAGAAAATAAAAAGGCTACACTTAGCATGTGCAAAGAAGTCGTAATCCGCTGGTGGTAACTAGTGGCGAGTGTCGTCTCCAGGTTTGATGGTTGGTCCACCGTCCTTCCGAACTACCCTTCCGTAGGGTTTAAAAAAAATTAATGTCCAATGTCCAAAAATAATAAAAAAAAAGTCCAAAAATAAAAATATTACAAAAATATAACCCTAATTACATTCTCTAAAAAAAATAATTTACAAAATCTTCTTCTTCACTTTTTGAATTGCTATAAAGAATTATATGTAACTCAAAGCATGGCGCATCTAAAGTATCTAAGACTAAGCATGCGCTGGTTTGGAAAACATGTGGTTCATCAATATGGCGAATCGCACGGTCCAAATGACGTTTTCTGACTATTTTTCCCGCCAAAATATATTTGAATGGATGGTTCGTAACTCGAGCTCTTACTCCCCTGCTTGCAGCGTCCTCCTCTCGTTGAGCCTGGCTTCTGGGAAACAGGATAGAAGGCCCACCCTGAAACCGATTTCTCCTGTTAGTGGCAGGATGGGATGATCTCGTTAATAGCATATGGTTCAATCTTGGAACCGCTCCTTCGAAACGCGATCGAGATGCTGATGCTGCTTCAGACGATAGTGATGCTGATCTGCCATCTCTCTCGTCCTCACCTTGAACAATAGCGCTCCTCACGATTCGCGGGTTGGCCTGCTGGTTTCGTACTCCATGAACACTGATCTGTTGGACTTGGATTGTTTCACCCTGGTTTGGTACACCTCCTATGGGTACGGTACTGTCTGCTTCTAGATGATTCACAACTGATGCCTCCATTAGTTTCCTGTGTCTTTTGAAACTTTCTTCCAATCGTCTTTGTACGGTTAACCCCTTTTTAATTCTTTTTTTTTTTTGGATTTAACGTAACTTCCAAAATAGGAAGAAAACACAGATCAAAAACTTCTCACGTAATAAGAAGCCCGATAACCCTCTGGTTGTTGCTGGGTACGTTAATGCAACCTCCAAAACTGGTATCTGACTTACGAATTTTTTTTTGTTTTTGGAAATATTTTCCAAACTTTAGGAGCACAATCTTCTTTTGTTCCCCTTAGTCGGCGCAAAAGATGTTGGTGCAAAAATCAATCGCCCCAACGATCTTCAATACACGAGAAGGTTGATTGATCCTCAGCCGTAGGTGTTGATTCTCCAAAATTTGATCAGAAAAGGGGGGGTACCTGCAAAAACACTCCGATGCTAAAATCAGCGGATGTTATGAGAAAGTAGTTATTGTGAAGGGGAAAGTATGTTGTACCTTTGTGTTGGGATTTTGCCTCTATTTATAGGCAAAAATCAAATATACTTTAGGGTTTCAATAGTTATCCTAATAACTATCCATATCTGCATAAACCCCAAATACTGTCTAGATTCATGATAAACCCTAATGTTTATCATAATCTTATTTTTCATGGATAATTCCTACTACTTAGGATAATTATCCCTTATTTAACAGGATTTATCCTAAATAATATCTGTAATTATTCCATGAACCCTAACTACCCATGGATCTTGGGCTTCACCAATAATCCAGGTGGTTCCTTAATCAAACCGACCCGGGCTTCCATATTAAGCCTCATGGGTCTCACAATAACACTCTGGTTTCTATAATAAACCAAGTCCAGGCTTCTACGATAAGCCGTTTGGGTTCCGCAATAACCCACTGGTTTCTATAATAAACCAACCGATTCCTACGATAATCGGATTTACACTTCTATTATGCGTCACGTGTAACCCACATGTATACCATTTGGGTGTGGTACAAACACTAATGTAGCAACCACACTGTTTCCTTCCTTTGAATGGTGTTTAAGGAACTTACCACAAAAGAAACTTCGTTAATATCAATCTCCATTGGTGAATCTGTAAGCCGGATATACTCTTGCTTCAATAAAACAACATGAGAATGACATAACAATTAAACCAATATTAAATGTAATGTTGGCATAATTGTGCATAATACATATGAATATTTGTATGTCAAAATTCTCTTCATGATTGACAATCAGTTGTTCAGTAACCAATATGATATTTTTATTGAGATGTAGATCATCAAGGATGTGCCCCTGATTGTGTATAACCCTATTATGAAAGCAGATATGTTGTTCAAAGTGGTTGCAGCATCAAGATATGTTGTATTATGTTGTTCAAAATGGATATTAGTCTTTCAGTAACCAATCGATTGTTTCGATAGAAATATAGATAATTAAGGATGTGCCCCTAATTGTGCATGACCTTATTATGAGAACATTTTTGTTTGTTTTATGATGTTCAAAGTGGTTGCAGCATTAGGAGCAATTCTCCTGAAGGTGTTCATATTTTGCATTTCAAACATGGTAGTAGGTGGTAGTATAAATAGGAGACCTATTATTGTATAAGCGATTATTTGGAACCACATGTTCAACCAGGTAAGAAAGTCATTAGTATCCCCAAAGAAATAAATATTTCCTGCAAGCATCACTCTCAAACAGACAAAGCGAAATGACACTGTATGAATGTATGCGATAGGTTCCCTTCACCAAACTTGCAAGAGTAATAGATATGATCATTATAATGCAGGATGCTTGCCATTTTAATATTTGTAAGGCGAATCCCATGGTCATATTTCTATATTAACAAATGGATATGAAGACTAGTGTCTAACTTCTAGATTTTAAGCCAATTAATATTGTGGGGACCATCTCTTTAGTTGTCATTTATCTTGTGATGATACAAAGTAACAGTGAAATTTCCTTTTTTAGTCATCTTCCAGATCACTTGCTTCTTCCCAAATGTCAAAAGAATTACTCAAGATTACAGTGCATTCATCATAGAGAACCAATTTTCCAATTTGTCCATATCCCATATACCCTCATTTGTGAATAAGTGGTTAATAAGTATAAAATCAGTTTAGGAGTTATGAGGTTTGGAGGAAGATACAAAACTATCTATAACCCATCTGTCATCCTAGATGTTGACCTTATTGCCATCACCAATCTATCAGATGTCGTTTTCTTGAATATTACAAATATTGTTAGAGCATTGCTCGGTTAAACCCACCAACTGTTGGTATGTCAAGTTTGATTTTCAAATTTAGTTCTAAAACTCAAAATTGCTTGATTTGGTTACTAGAGTCAGCTTCGTTAGGTTAGCCTAGGAACATATAAATATTGATACTCTCTCTTTTCACTCATGAAGAATCTGAAAACGTATGGGCACCAACGAAAATGTCATACTTTAGTTCAAGGTTAGCAAAAACATATTTGACTTGTTCCATTTCTATCATTTGTTCTTTGAAGTTAGTATTGTTATAAACATAACATACAAGTCAGTATGTAATTGTATACCCTTAACAAACATCGGCGCCCAATAGGGTACACTTGATTGAGTTGTGGGAAAAATTTCTTAGTCAAGCATGCTCTGCTGATAGTAGTTACGGGATGGGTGACCTCTCTGGGTGCTGCTGCTCGATGACCGTAGTAGTGCCCGTTAAAAATCCACACTGCCGGATAATCGCAGTAGCTAAGTGGGGATAATATCGATAGAGGGTTAGGTCATCTAGGATGTGGCAAGTTGACTAAGCCTAAAAACTAGGGGGTCTCGAAATTATGAAAAATATCGACCACAATAAAGCGCTTCTACTAAAGAGATTCTGGAAAATACATGATCAACACCATACCCGATTTGGACTTCTATATGCAGAGAAAAATACTTAAACGAAGAACCCATATTGCAAGTATCTCAATCACCCCCGGCCTTTGCAAGCCCTCATCAGAAACAACTTTATTCCCAAGTATCCACCATCACACCCAACATTTTCCACCGGATTAGAAATAACCCTTCAACCCCGACCACTTCAAATTGGATCCCTGGTCACCCCACTTTAAACCAACACCAATAAAAGATATTTCCTTGGTTTTTTTTTTTTTTTGAAGAATATATTTCCTTGGTTTCTGATATCATGACCCATGTACCAATTTTTAGATCTATAATCATCTGGCACAACAACCGTCATTGGCGATGTACAAAATTATAAACATCCACCTTCTCCAAGATGGTCCACCAGATAAAACAGTTTGGCCATTCACCAAACCTGCAAAATAAACAACAAGTTCAGGATATCGGATCCTAACCCTGCAACCTTCACAACCAACTACTATCCGTCAACTATCTTTGATAAAATTCTCGTGGACATTACCTTACTCGCAACAAATACACATTTTCTTGTGGAAAATAACAAATGAAGGAGTACAGACATTCAATATCTTATATAAAATCCATCTAACCACTTTAAACCTTGGGATCGAGGTGTAACCTTCAATGGGAAACAATTGAACATATCTTTCTCAACTTCTAGCTTTTTATATCATCATACAACCTCATCTCCAATCATCATTGAACTGATCCAATTTTTAGTCACCGTGGATGGTAGGTCTTTAAACAAGCCTACGACTATGTCTAACTGCGAGTGCACAACGTCTATTGGAGACAGAGAAAACACAAGTCGATCCCTCAGATACAAGGTGGGTGTAGAGTCGATTCCAAGGTCTTTACTAAACTGATTCAATGGGAAGTAACAACGGGAGTTTTGTGGTGTCGATACGACAAGATGTTGATGAAGATTATGACAGTAAAATAAAGAAGCAATAACAAAGACGTTAACACTGATAATAAAGGCACTAGGGTTGTCAAATCCACCACTAACTCACATTACGTATTCAACTAATTATACTACTCTTGTCCTTATAACATGTAACGGAGAAGTGTCCAGTCTACCACTTACCTAAGGTGTTTCACCAATTGATAATTCAATTAATCATAGCTAAAGTATCAATCCGGAGCACTAATTATCTAATTAAGCACAACTAGTCAAGGGATTAACAATAGTCTCTAAAGCATGAGCTGCAGCATAATCAACACAGTTTTATCCTAACTACAATGGATGCCTGACATACACTGTGAGAGCAAAGTATTGACGTACTAAGATTGAAACTATCCTAACAATTTAAGCATTCAAAAGTACACAATTAGCATGAATAACACAGCAGAGAGCTAAGGCTTCATCTAAACCCTAGCAAATGGAATTAGCACATGATTACGATGATTAAAACGCAACTGAATTTAGATAACTAATTGGTCCCACTGAAATTCGATATTTTCTTATACAACAACAACCCTATTTATTCATCAATTTCTTCTCAAACACTAGAATTTGACAATTATAAAGCAACCACTCGCTCAAAACTCGTTTTCCCGACAAACCCCTTCTGCAATTCTACCTGCAACTCTTGATTTGATGTTTACTTTTTCCATTGAAGATAACCCTAGCTCTGTCTCTCTCAATCATAGCTTCTAGGGTTACTGTTTTGGGGAAGAAGCTATGATAGAGGTAGAAAAATACTAGGGGTTGATTGAGGGCTCTTGATCAGGGATTTGTCGGGGATGGAATGGATTGATGGAGAGAAGAAGTGAACTGACGTTTTACAAATGGAGAAGAAGAGTATGGTATGTAAAGGGAGGTGTTTGGCTTTCTTGTTCGATTAAGGGAAGAAAAGGCAGGTGCTTCGGTGTTGGACAGAGGAAGCAAATATTGATGCATGGTAAGGAGAAGACGTTGGATGATCATCAGTTGGATTGAATCTAACGGCTCACATTAGAAACGGGTTTGGGTCTGGATTCTTATCTCTTCTAGGCTCATATCTTCTTCAAAGTTAATATCTCAAGCCCACTTTTAGTTTTGAGTCGTGAAATCAGCATTCTTCACTTGCGGATGAGGTGCAAACAATATTTTGCACTCACGGATGGGGTGCAAAAGATATTCTTCACTGCGTTCTAGCGGGCCTTTGTTGTCTCTCTTCCATTGTCACCAATTCTCCGCTCCTTTTTGCTTTTCAATTCATCCAAGATTTATTTAGTACCTAAAAGCACAAAATTAATTATTACAAGTATTTATGCTTGAAAACAAAGAAAATACAGAATTTGGGATAATATATGATTTTAAAGCGCAAAAAATGAGTTAATTGCCAATAAAAAGGTGCAGAAATATGCACTATTTGGCACTCATCAAATACCCCCAAACTGAATATTACTTGTCCTCAACGGAAATTAGGAAATCCTAACTATACTATTGTCGCATGTGTATCGAATGCATTTAGTGTATGCACTAAGCCTTTAAACCCCTAGGTGTCCCTAGTGGACGAGTTGTAGTCGCGTGAGGGCCTATCAGAGATGTACCCACAAAACCTTCTCCAACTTCGAGAAGGTTGTGAAAATACAACAATAATAATAATATTAAAATTAAAATATTAAAATAATTAAATTATTATAATTAAATATGATTTTTTTTATTTTATTTGAAGGATATTCGAAATAAAAAATATATTATTAACAAATAACATTTAAAAATAATTTTTAAACCATGTCTGTTTTCGTCATTAGTCAAATCATCAACACTTTAACATAACAATTTACCAAACTGAATTTATATTTTATTAGTTCTAAAACACTTTACGTATTATAGTTTACCAAACATCTAACCATTTTATTTTCAAATCACAGTACAGCAACACACAATACATCGTAATAGAAAAGTGTTTTTATAAAACTCACAACAATACCAAACTCGCCTCGTATAATTCCCTCTTCAAGATATTATGCTTCAAAAAATAAAATCAGCCTCTAACACTTGTGAACACAATTAATTAGGAAATTCTAACTCTTAAATCTTAAAATGAATTCATTTTATATTATGTTCCTCGTGAGTCGTGATTATGTTTTTCTTCTCCTCTTTTCTTTTTCCTAAAGGATTCCTTGTACCTGTTATATGGTTGTCCACTTGTCGTCCATGAAGTCGCTAGGTGGGAAAAACCACTAAGTCATGACCGACCGACCGACCATTGAACCTAAATACTTAAAATTGTGATCATTTTTTTTTTTTTTTTTGAAGCATAAAATGTGATCTTTCAACAATTGTCATAGGAAATTTGGGGGTTCTTTCATTAAATAAAAAGAAGAGAAAATTGGACTAGTTATCCCTCTTAAATTATGTAAACCCCACCATTGTCCCCAACCTTATAGTAAGATTGGGTTTGATCTGATCATCTATCACTTAGGATTTGGAGACATTGCAGATATTTTTTTCTGTGGTCGGCCTGACATGATTTTCCCACTTTGATTGATTACTGAAATACAGCTACTCCAATGGGAAATCTAGAATTCCATCAAAAATAAGAAAAACTAGAAAGGAAACCATCAATTCAATGTAGTTAGACCATATTTATTTTACTTAACTAAAAGTAGTCCCCCACAAGTTGCACTGCTGTCTGGGTATAAGATGAAATAGTGTCCATATGATTGTGAGAGCAGAATTTGGACCATGCATATTGGGCAGTAGTACATTATTGACATGAGAAGCCAGTAGATGCAACAAAGTCTAGAGCATCATCAATTTTAACCACCAAGCGGTCTACATATATACAGATGTGGATCATTTCTACATCTCTGTGCACTGTGATTTTGATTTATGGTGAAGTTTTGCATTTAACTCGTATTTTCATCACGCGTAATTCGCTATTGCGATTATCTGTCAGCAAAAAAAAAAAAAAAAAATCATTAATGAAGAAGGACCTCATGGTCCATGGAGGTCTACACAAATCCAATGGTGAGGGACGTTTTGGCTTAGATTACAATTCCTGTGATGTTAAAATTGAACATTCTTCCACCACGCATCAGTGAGGGTTGTTCTATCAAAAACCACAAAGAAAACCTTTTCCACTAGTGCATAAAAACCACTTTTAAGAGAACATACGACACAGTCTGAGCTCCACAGCTTTTGTTAAGAGCAATGCAGCTCCCCTACATCTGAATTTGAGACTTGACTGTTCGGTAGGCATGTGTAAAGGAAGGAAGCTTCAAATAGAGATTCAACCACATAATTCATAATATGCCCTGATTGGCATACAATTCCCCATTAGAAAACAAAGAAACAAACAAATAATGACTAGTTAATATGAGTAATATCGGTGAAAGAGAACCAAGCAAATACAATCTTTCTAACTTACATGAAAAGTAACACGTCCTATTGCTACCACATGATTTGTGTCAAGTCTACATCTATTCATGATTGCGACTTGAAAAGAAAGATTTTCTTCATCAATGAGAAGAAAACCAAATCTCTCGTACTACAACTGTTTATTAAGTAGAGACATCCATCCCCATTGTTTTTAGAGCAAGCAAGCAAGAAAGTAATAAACATAGTTAGATCGAGCAACGCAATTAGAAATAGAAAGAAATCCGAGGAGCTAGCTAGAAGAAGGAAAACCTGATCTGTTGTCTCTCTTCATTCCATGTACGTATGAAAAACCATGAAAGGAATTCTCTCTTCGTCCCTCTGTATATTTTTATTTTTTCTTAGAAATTTCTTTAGATGAATCATTCAGTTACAGTATTTTGAATTCATATGTTCATCACTGATACGAGCTGTGCTATCTTATCTTATATTAATCGATCTCTTCCTTTTTTTTTTTTTTTTTTTATTTTTCTTGGAACAGGTCTAGTTTTGAAGTTGCAGAGCTGACCTGGGAAAATGGCCAGTTATCCATGCATGAGCTAGGTGGGTCTGTTTCATCCGATCCATCAAAGCCATTATGGGCTCGAGCCAGCGGTACGCTAGAGTCGATCGTTCACCAGGCAACTTGTCACAACCCAAACCCACATATGGTTGCAAATGGTCGAATTTCCACGATAAATATTGAGCCAGTTACTCTATCCAGTGGAAAAAAACGGACGGAGAACTCATGTGATGATGAAGTACAGATTGTGCTACAGTCCACAAAAAAACGCTCACGGTCGCAGTCACAGTCGGAATGCACTCTTACTCAAAGGCACAATACTAATGTTGACGATCTTCAAGTTGAACATAGTAGATGTGCTAGTGCTAGTGCGGCGTATTTCCATGATGCTACGACGACAACATGGACATCATCTACCTCCCCAAACTGCAGCTTGAACACCAAAACCATGGAGGATGACGTTGCTTGCGCTACTGGACCGGTATGTATACTTATGAGACGCATTTTTTGACAAAGGAGATGTCTATTGTTGTTAGCTGCCATAAATCTCGAACTAGTTCTTATATCAAATAACTAAAACTGTACTGTTCCTCTTGCAGGTAACTCGGGATGATCAAAAACAGGCTAAAAGCCAAACTGAAGCAGGCCAGTCTCAAAATTCAACAAGGCGTAGTCGTGTTGCTGCAGTTCACAACCAATCAGAAAGGGTAATTCTCATTTGCAACTCATCTTATTGTGCTATTGCACAAAACTTAATATACCGCTATGCTTTCAATGTCTTATTGTTAATGATACAATTAATGGGGGTGCAGAGGCGTCGGGATAGAATCAATCAAAAGATTAGAGCTCTGCAGAAGTTGGTTCCAAATTCAAGCAAGGTATAAATAGTGCAGACTTAATCTAAATGTATTTAACTTACTTTATTGTATTATCTAGTGACACTAGTCATTTAGGGTCTCTGGTCATATATACTCAACTTTTATTGCCAACTCTTATGTGCAGACAGATAAAGCTTCGATGCTCGAAGAAGTGGTTGAATATTTAAAAAGACTTCAAGCACAAATCCATGACATGATGAGTATAAACAACAGAACCACAACTATGGCAATGCAACCACAGATGATGATGCCTATGGCTCTACAACAACAACAACAGCATCAACTTCAGATGTCTCTTTTAGCAGCAAGTATGGGCATGGGACTCGGAATGGGAGTGAACCCAGCTGTTGCTTGTGCCACCCCCAGTAATGCACAAATTCCGACTCAGCCTCCTTTCTTAATGCATCCAATGATGCAAGCACACCCACTATCAGCAAGTTCAGATCATCATCACATTCCCAATGCTATGCCGGTCGAACCTTATTACTCGTTTCTAGCACAGGTAATTTATATCTTCGTTGATAATCCACTGACATTAATTTTTTCATTTAACGCCATACTTGTGTATTTGCATAAAAATCAAGATGTTAATTATATTACTATCTTTTTTATGTGTTATATAAATTTCAGTCGATGAATATGGATCTATACAATAAGATGGGAGCAGTGTACAGGCAACAATTATATCACCACGAGAATATGGCGGCACAAGGAAATAGTAATGCTGCCACTAGTACTTCCCAAGCAAACCATGCACGACGCAATGATTAATACTAATTGTACCTACCAATCAAACAATGTACATCCTCATGAATAATCACGAGCATCAACGCGTAGAACAATTGTTTTAATGACACCAGTTTTGTATTATTAACTAATACTAAATAAAATCCTTTGTAATGTTGTGAATAATTTGTTCTGGATCTTATCAACTCCATGACAGTCCAGCTGGCTAAATCTTGTATGCATCTTTTTTTGACTGGGAAGTGAGGACCATTATATATTACTACCATTTTAGCCAGGCAGGCTACTTGTATCCCTCACCGATAATTCCAATCCGAAAATGACTATCATTATCAATGCGAATCGGTTTTTATGGATTATGTCGATCCCTATGCCAAATATCTCACGTTGTTGCTGGGAAGCATCACTCAATCATTTAGACTTTTCTGTCCTGGGATCAACTCACAGATCGCTATTCCTTCTTCAATTGGGTGTTGAGTAGTAGCTAGGAGGTCGCTGTACCTCTATATTCAACTCCTGAAGGAGACGTTCCCTGGTCACGTCTAATTCAGATTCGATCCGGCTGCGGGGTTGCAACTTGCAAGTCTCTAATCAATCATGGCGAAATTTGACAAATCCTTGGAATAACTGATGAGGACCATGAGGTAGCTTTCTTTTACACTGTTGTTTCCTCATTTTCAGTGTTTAGAGGTTTTTTACCAAGATAACTTCATGTTTTTTAACTTGAAAACATTTCCATTCCTCCACTTAACATCCCTGATAATGTACAAATCTATAACTTCACAAGTCTGAATAAAAATACATTCAAATAGTACCACCCTCATACTAGGGGTTTTCTTTGAATTTGCTTTTATAAAACCTGTTTGTATAAATAGAAAAAAAATATATAGAAAAAAAATGACCACCTCATATTTTGGAACCTCATTCAGTAGTAGCAGAAGAAGATTTTGTCTCATGGAGAGAAATTACGGTTTCAAAAGCACCCACCAAAGCTTTCACCTTGCTCTTTCTGGTCTCAACCAGCTTACTCGCAGTCGCTTCTATAACGTTATTAATTAGAACCTGTTCCTCTTTCTTCCCTTCATTATCTTGGTGCCTCAGAACAACTTTCTCTGATTCTGATTCTGCTTCATTCTCATTTTCATTAACAGCCACTTCGTTTACCTTTCTAAAGCTTTTCTTCTCAACTTCATTATTCCCCTTCTGAAAATTATCACCTAAACCTTTTCCTTGCCTGAACTTGAGTTTTCTTGCACGATTTTCTTCAGCTCGAAGATTAACCACCTTTCCTCTCCTAAAGTTTTGCTTGACAGTCAAATCTGTATTTTCAAGTGAAGCAACCTTAGGAGCCTTTGTTCTCTCGCTCTTTTTGCCATTTTCAACTTCTTTGTCTTGAAAGACAGATTCGGTTTCCTTAGTAGGTGTAGATTCATACCCATTTTGTTCTTCCTCATTTGTACTCAATGATTGACAGGATTCTGTGGTTGTTGATGACAATAATGGAGATGGCAGTGTTCGTTTCTCGACCGGAGTTGAAGATGATGAAGCTTCTTCTGATGATTGACTTGTGGGACTTACGTCTATAGTCAGCGACAATCTTTTGTTCTCTGGTTTGGGTTCGATGACATACAAGGTTTTCTCCCTCAATTTCTCAGTCTTCGGTTCATTCAATTCAACATTTCTAACCTTACTTTGATTCTTCAAAGAACTTGGAGGTGCCTTGGACTTATTTGAGGTAGCAAATCTAGGAGCAGAAGGCTTGGGGGATAATGAACATCTTGGAGACGACAATGATTTCTTTTCAACTATTTTATTTCTCACAGTGTTGTTGGCAACCACAACACTAGCATTTCTTCCACTGCTTAAACTTTGAGGAGAACTCAGTGGTGATGATGACAATCTCGTTTTCACGACTTTCTGCTTCAAAGAAATTGCAGGTTTTGCAGGAGCAACAATCTTCTTAGAAGGTGATGAAGCATTAGGCGAAGAAACTGCCTTTGGAGGTGATGCGACCTTACCAACCAAGAATCTTGGTTTAATATCTATTTTCTTAGATGGTGATGAAACCTCTCGAGTGACGCACTTGCATTCACGTCTGATAGAATTGGGTGATGGTACCTCCGTTATGGTTTTTACCTCAGGGGAAGTAGGCTTTGGCTTTACCACCGATCTCTTCTTCCTCTCTTCTATTGAAGTTTCATGTTTTGCCGCTGGCTTTTCAACTAAAGATAATGCTGCTTTCGCAGACCTTCTCACTATCGACTGTTTTCCCTTTGTTCGGGACTCTGGTGTCTTTCCATACTTGCACAAATCATGGCAAGAACTAGTAGAAGCTCTATGATAAATGGGAGTAGCTCTTTCCTTGCTGTTTGAAATAGTTGACCTTCCTCCTACCGAGTTCCTTCTTATGTTACAATCTTTCGATTGTGTGGTCTCTCTAATCACCGGAGATACCGAGTGCACTGGACTTATGTGCGTCACCGGGATGTCAACAATCAACTGAGACATTGATGCTATATCGAACCAAAGAAGAGAAACCACGAGCCTGCAGCGAACATAAGTTTTGTGTTTGATTAAGAAAGGAACAATTAAGTTCTTAACCTGGTAAATATTAAATATATGTATCATCCTTAAGCAAAAGAATACTAATAGAGGCAAACAATGAAGGGTCTATCTGTATAAAAGCAAAGGAATTCCGTATTCCGTTTAAATAGAGGCAAACAATGATGGATTTATCTACGTAGATGCAAAAGAATACGTTACCCAAAGTTGAGTATTGCAGAACACAGATTCTGTAATTACCTACGTTTCATTGATAAAAGAATTCACAATTATGGATTTATCTAAAACAATCTAGGCAGAGACAAAAATTTCCAAGATGTGTACTAAATAAACAACACCCCTCGGAAAATTAGATTTATTCATTCAAAACGACACAAAAGCAGAATGTCGGTTCTCCAATGAATGATTAAACAAATACTCAGGAAAACATGCCTCTATTCATCCCAATGCGTATACACCAAATCACCATACGTTATCCGAAAGAAATCAACTTTAACATTTGGAGATGCTATTTTCTAAAATGTCAGTATCGAATTCTCAAAAGTGTATCGGTAATTCAGTATCAGACACACATACCAGTATTTCTGCGACCCAGATATTCTCACAATGTGGTACCAAAAGAGGGTTTAATAATCAATTACATAAAGATAGAAGCATTTCGATTTATTCAAGGTTGAGACACAATCAAAGGATTCATAAAACAATCTAAACATTTCCTTATTTTCACAACAAACAAACCTAATGTTTCCTACATAAGAGCAAATAGATTCAAAATTATGGTTCCAAAATCACACCATTATTATCTTACAAGAAAGAAACTATTATGGAGGTATTATTATGTTCATAAAAACAAATGAAAAGAACAATGAATAGAACAATTGCGTACCTTCTCTGGAAGTCCAATTAGCAACCAAAGATATATGTCAAGACATTACAATAAATTACCCCCTCAAAAACCTGAAAAGAAATTTTTTTAAAAAAAAACTCAATGGTAAGAACCTAAGAATCAATTTCAGCTGGTAAAAATCTCCTCTTTTCAGAAAAAATTATAACTTCCTGCAATTCTGAATAACATAAACAAAGGAAAAAAAAAACATAACATAAAGCTACAAAAGAAAAAAATCTCCTTCTTGAAGAAAGTTCATAAAGAAAAACAAAAACGCCAAGACCATCGTACCTTTAAGATTCTTTAAACTGAAGAAAAATCAAAAACCACTATCTGGGGTTTCTCTATAAGAATCAATGAAGCAACCCTTTGTAAGAAATCAACAATGGTGGGGGTATTTGGTGTTTAACAGAGAGATTTTACGTTTTCTTTAGAAACCGGAAGAGGAAGAGAAAGAGCGTGAAAACAGAGGTCCCAAACAGTATGGGTGACTTAGGAAGAAGGAAAAACAAACAAGAAACAACAGAACAATATTTGGGTGAAGTGAATAAATGTTTATTTAAAGGACTATTCCTTAAAATAAAACTCAACAAATTTTAAACGAAGAATTTTGAATATTTTTTTGGTTAAATTTGGCACTTACAGATAATTTTGAGTTGTTTTTTCACATAAACCATAGACTAGTTTTTCTAAATTTAAATTTTGGACCATATCCATTGTACATTTAGTCAAACCAAAGGTAATTTTTGATAGGAGATATACATTATCTCGTAGGAGTATGTTTTAATGGGCAATAAATTCAGGATTCGATTTCATCAACCCGCTCTTACAAGAATTCAAATTTAATTTCTATATGTATGCTTCTTGAAGGTATCTTGAATGTTTTTTTGATTAAAACGGCAACAGTGATTAATCTGTATTTGGAATAAAAAACTACATAAAGAATTAAACGAAAGGTATTTATCTAAGAAAATTGAAAATAAATAAGAGTGGGAAAAAAAAGTATCCTTTTAGACAACCATCACCAAAATGAGATGTCAATTTTTTATAAAGGGATATTTGCATTACCTTGGAAATTTGAGGGTTTTATTATCAAGTTGAAGTGCGATCATTATTGATTAAGAAACCAACAATACTTGACAATATTTAATAACACACATAGAGTAAATCTCAATCGAAATCGTTGAATTCTCTAATGCCATAACGATATATAAAATTTATGATTACATGTTGGATTTTCAAGACCGTTAATCATTTCTCCTTTTTCAATACCCAATCCTGAGACTTTCTTGTTTGTAATTTGAATGAAGGTCTATTTATGATGTTGTTATTTATAAATCTTTTTATCTTCAACCCAAATACTCAATTATGTTTGATCTAATGTCATCTTCTTATTTTTTATAGGAAAACCATAAGCAATGGCCAGAAAAGACTACAACTAACTAAACACTTATGACAGTACCAGGCATCGCGTCATTGTGGTGGCTCATAGTAAGAGCATAGTTTTTACATGCCAACACAAATTTAGAAGATTGAAAATTTTGAGTTTTATGAATAACTCTAAGGTTTATAAGGACAAAAGAAACAAGAATGTGATTTTCAGGCTCCTCTATTTCCCTTTGGTAGGTGGCATGATAAAAGTATATGGTTCTAAAATCATATATGGACTGCATTTTTGTAGAGAAAGGTGAACATGACAATGGTGGTCATTTCTTCAGCTTCTACTTCAATATTTGTGTGTTGAATTTTTTGTCCCATCTGAAGGCTGTATTTGCTCCCTCTATTGATCCATATGTTCCATAGTAGCCTGGGGTTCCACAATTTCAAATGTGGTTACCTACAAAATCAGTAGCATTTAGAGCAATATAAAATAAGAGAGTTACGAGATCTTGAATAGCGCAAATCTTGATGACGATTCCAAGAGACCCTCTAGTCATTGTAGAGATAACCATGTGATTTACAACCCTATCATCACTACGATAATGAACATTGTTTAGGATGTGATCATGTATGTTACACATACTATTATTGGAGCAGAGATGTTGTTTTACATCCTTAGCAGTTTGGATAAGATTCATAGCAGAGGTATTAAAATTGTGATCACATCTAGATTTCCGGGTAAACCAACTGGTAGTAGCATAGATCTCATTTGTATTCCTTCTCCCATAGTATGATCGAGCTAGGAATTAAAATAATACTGAAAGATAGTGATACCGAAAAACTCTTTATTGTTCTGCGTGCCCTAGCATTTTTTGCTAAACGGAGTTAGCAGAAAGGCATTTTATGAAAAGATAAGTCAATTTTTTCTCCCCACGCTTACGCGTAGGTCAATATAGTGTAAAATAGTAGTTGTTTTTGCATTTATGGGGAGAATACTATGAGCATACTTCAAAAGAGTGAGTTTTATAGCCGGAGATCCATCCTCTAGATGTTACTCCAGTCAGTAGTCGCGGCTTCATTATTGTATTTTGTTAAAGCGTCGCTCTGCCAAACTCACAAGTTTTGGTATGTAAAGCTTGTTATGAATGTTAATTGCATAAAACTATATCTTGATTTATAGTTTAGTGATGTCAGTCTCGGACTAGGATTAAAACATTGTAGTTGAGTATCATAATTCACCAATTTACCTTTAAATAATGAAGATTAAAGGACAACAAAGACATCAACGAGGACTTTATCAACAAAGGTATCTGAAGAATGATTTCTTTGGGAAGTCTTGTCTATCAAAACAAAGTCCCCTCTCTTTCTAAAAAATCCTATGGAGATAAATATACATTTGTGTATACACCCGAGGACATTTGAGCCTAAGACTTTAGTGATAATGACATTTGACCTTAATGAAAATAAGAATTTAACAAACCAAGAATCATTCAATATTGTTGTATAACGAATAAGTTATGAGTGGTTTATTAAATCTGAAAGTGTATCTATATGTGTTTTCATGAATCGGAAACAATACGCGAACTTTCAGCGATAGTTCGCGGACTAAACCCTAAAAATGTTACTTTATGCCTATTTTAATCAAGTTTTTATGTTTCCTCTTCTAGGAAAGATAACTACTCTTTCGTATACAATTTATGACATATCTGGCCAGGTTCTAAAGTGTGTGATGCTTTTTACTCCTTCATGAGCTAAGCTGTAATTTATTTTATTTTATTAAGAGACAATTACAAAAATATAATTTATGCTACTAATTAAATATTTAATTATTTGTGGTAAAATCGTACTACCTAAGAAAGACTCTCAATGTAAGGAAAAGGTTTGGATAAGGAAACTAGTTCACGAACTTGCTTAGAATTCAAGCTACCTTTCCTTGGTCATTCACTATATAAAGAGAATTCGTATAGATACACCATCCCTTGGAAAATCGTGTTATGCATAAGGTTGTTTTCCACTATTTCTGTTCTCCACGAACAAGAGTGGGACTTTGAACACTTTACTTAGGGATCGTAAAGCACGTGTTAGCTATATTCATCTTTGGTAGTTATAGAACTTGTATCTAGGTGATACAATAATCCGTGTCTATTCGAAAGTTATTTTCTTCTGTTGTAAGGTCACGCAAGGAATCATAAACCCTATATTTGGTAGATTTCAGTCTAAGACTATATACTGACACTAGTTGGTCAAAATCTATCTATATATTATAATGAAAACTTCATATTAGGCGTCTCACAAAAGTCTTAAGAAGTTTAACAATATATCCCTATAACTCTAGTTGATCTTTTTTGTGTAATCAATTAGGTACCTTTATAAGTTCGAAAAGTATAAACCTTAATTCCAAAATCTCGATTAATGTCTGAAGGGAAATCAAATAGGTGTTCCGTGCATGCAAAATAACTCAAAGTCTTCATTGCGGTTGAAGAAACTCCTAGAAATGTAAAGGACGTCAGTCAGGAAAATCAAGTGCAAAGGGTCTTGCGAGATCCAAGAGACCCAAAGAGCACGACTAAGGTTGAATTTACTAGAGGGTTAATTCGGTCTCAAAAAAATTTGATCTGAAGTATGATAGTAGGCTAGCGCTTATAGCGGCTTAATAGAGTGTGGTGTTCAAACTAGCTTAATTAGGTCTCGAGGTTTTTCTGCTACGTTGTAATTTTCCTCGTTAACAAAATTTTATGTGTCTTGCTTTACTTTTTATTTACGCATTATAACTATGCTTGTTATAATTAATGTAAAAGCAAGTGTTTCAATAATCAACCTTGAAAAATTCATTTCTTGGAAAATAGAACAAACAAGACCTGTTCTTTTTGGAATTCAAATCTTGAAAGAGATCATTCTAGGTTGTCATTGGATATTAATTTTGAAGATCGTCTAAGTAATTTTTATTTCAGGTTCACGAACGAGAATTGGTGGTGTACTTGGTACTATTATTTTTCAATTGTTATTAGAGCATGCAAACAGGTGAAAGACTTAACAACATGTGTTTGTAGCGATCTGACCCATAAATATAAAATCGAATATGGAACACACGTGATATAATTTTATTGAATCTTTTTAATTAACACCTTAGGAAACCTCCTCATGAAGATCAAATTCTTGAAATCTTCATGAAATCACCTCGACTGAATCTACTAGAAAATTTCATATTGTTAAAGATGTAGAATCCGTTGATAATTAGAAAATACTCCTAGAAAGATAGTTGGATGAAATTTTTCAATGAATGTTATATTGATAGAGATGTAGATGAGGGAATTTTAAAGTACATTAAATTGTTGACCCATTTGACAAAGAAAAAGATGACGACTTCTGGTCTCATTACTTTTCTGACTCCACCGAATTGAAAAAACAAGAAATTGAGAAAGATTTATGAAGGTTTTGATTGTGGTTATCTCCTTATCAATTCTCTTATTAAAGACCGTGAAGACTATCTAAGTTTAAAGAAATTTGAATGTGATAACCTTCGTTGAGATTTATATAATTTGAAAGAAAAAATTGCTAGAACTGAAGCGAGGATTATCTCCCAATGAATGAGTTTTGAAGATGGAAAGTGTGCATCTCTCTCGAGAAAACCCCATTGAGGTTGATCTAGATATTTCTCTTGATAGCTAGAAGATGACTTTAAAATGTTCAATAGAATCTCGAACAATTTAACCTCAATGTCAGGAGCAATTAAGAATCATCGTGAAAATTCGGCTATAAGGGAATAATTGATCCAATTATTAGCAAAGAGGTAAAATTTGTCAAGGCCAAAAATTATTCTCAGCCAAAAGTCAATTATTTTTGCTCATTATTAATTAATGAGCAAAGTTCAATTGTTCTTGTTGACAACGCTAGATGCAAAGGTCAATTGTTCTTTCGCATTATTAATTAATTGGATCATCCATAATGCATTCAACATTAACTCTAGCACTTTATGAAATTAAACGCCACGATAGAAGTTGAGGTGTTGATGCTAATAGCGCCAGCAGAGGTGATGGTGTTGGCGCTAACCTCAGCAGAAGAAGAAGAAGGTACTAGCATTAGCGCCACCGAAAAAAGGAAGATAATGCTAGCATTGACGCAAACAGAAGAAAAACAAAAGGTCACCGATGAGTGTAGAAACATGTCATTTTTACATCTTAATTAGCATTTATTTAGTTCTTCATTTTGTACATATTTGATGACTTAGTTTCGTTTTATATAATTTAATTAACAGAGCTCGATTGGACTAAAACGCGGAACTTCTCCCACAAAATGAAAGAAAAATCAATTATCTCAAGTTACGTACTAATGAGAGAACGCGGCTAACCGGGCAGTTGACGTCAATATATTTGTTAACAAATTTGTATACTTACATGCAAATAAGTAATTAGAAATTATAGTCAAAGAAGAAGAATGCTGGCATTAATGTGATATACTTTTCCCAATTATGGAAACAAGAGATACACGTGCACACATATAAGGGAAGACGGTTTTGAAAAAAAAAATTACGATGTCATAACTTTTGAACTTTTTTATTTCCAAATGAGGTGTTACTTTCCTTAAAATACATTTTCTTCCAATTATCACATATTTTCCTCATCTTAATTATTTCAATCATAATAAATGATAGAATAATTCTTAGATAGATAACCTTCTCTTTTATACCTTACCTTTTAGGAACCTAATCTGGTAACTTTACCAAACCAAACCTTTTTAAAGAGCGTTTTATATTCTTAACCACCACCTATAACATTGTCGTATAGTGGTAAAGTCAGGATTCGATTCCAATTACTCCATTTATAATACAATCACCAAAGTTTTCTTTCGTTTCTTCACTTGCATCCAGACATACCAAAGTACCACCAACATATTAAAAATGATATATTTCCACTCCATCCTTAATTACAAAACCTGAAATCATGTTCAGCTCAACTGCTTTTTTCGTGAGTTTGGAAAAAGTTCTGCAACTATATTGAAATGGTGAAAATGGGTCACCCTATCTCAGTCCATTTTAAGGATTGAATCTTTCAGTTGAGTTTCTGTTAATGAGAAGATAATATTGAGTTGATGTGATACACCACATTATCCAGTTAATTCATTTATCACCGAAACATGATTCCATTATACGATGTTAGGTTTCCCTTGGTTCTGGTATTTCTTTGTTCGTATATTTCTCTACTGATATTGTAAGGTGTGTTATATAACTGGGTTTTGTTTGTCTAATTTCTTAGATTCCTCCCAATCAAACAGTTTTAGTTAATTTAAACTTACATATATATAGAGTATGATAAATTATCAAATAGTTTTAGTTAATTTAGACTTACATATAAAGTAAGATGGATTCGTATATCTTTTACTAAGCTTGACAATATCATCCAGCTAGATATGCCCCATTGATGATCCAACCGCCATCCCAATAACATTAGTCTCATCTCAATCGGAGAAGAGAAAATATGGGATTTAACCCTCCCTAGTGGGAATCGATCCCCTACCTCTCACCTGCATAATTGACAAACTAGGGTGTTTTATCCGTTGTACTAGACAGTGGAACACATGGTAAATATTAGTTTTAACTTTATATAAACAAACAAAAAAAAATGTACCTACTTCCGAGTTAAATGGTCGGTATACCGTCAATAGTTTAATATTAGCCAGTTATAACGGGTATGGAAAAGTTCTTCTATTAAGTATATGTTAAAAAGAAAAAGGAAAGTTTTTACAATGCGGGTCACCATGTAAATAATGGAGAACGAGATTAGGGGCACATGCCTTAAATCTTGGGAAACAACTAAATCTTGTGTTCAAGGTAGTACTTGAAAATTTTCGGGTTATAATTCAAGCAATGGAAGTTCTTTAAGAACTTATCTCATAATAAATTGAAAACAGTTGTTGTTTAATATATCATAATTGTGTAAGAAGTTCATGGAGAAACCAAGTTGGTTTTATGTTCATGAACTGATTTGGTAAGTACGAAATCGGAGTAATAAATAATAGACTTGGAATTAAAAAAATTATTAACTCACATACATGAACTGATTTGGTCAGTTTACAAACATGTTCTTTTGAGATGTTCCTGGATACTTTTAAATCCTCAAGTACACGAAATGATTTGATCAGTATGTAAATTAATTGATTTCAAAAGGTTCCTTGATACTTTTTGTAATTTAAGTACACCAACTGATTTGAAAATTTCGCTAACTTATGGATATGAAAATTCCTTGAACACCGAGATGACAATTTGTTCACAAATTGTTTCAGATAGTTCACGAAATGATTTAGTCTTTAAGAGTTATTAGACTCCGAGATGAAAATTTGTTGACAAATTGTTTTGGACAGTTCACGAACTGATTTAGTTTTTGGGAGTTATTGAACTCCATAATTACTTGATGGTTCACGGACAATTTAACTATTGTTGTTTGGCTAACCTTTTGTTGCACAGAGTTTATATCGATAAATACGCTGGTACATCTTCTTTGTAATTTAAGGAAAACTTGTCACATGCTTGTATGATTAATATATACTAGGAAGTTAAGATTATATAATGTCAAATTAATTCATAAACATGGGAACTAGTTCAGGAACTCAGCTTTCTTGTTCATCATTATAAATATAGGACTCTCCGCAAATTAAAATTACAATTATGACACTAATGTGTCCTAGTTGCGGCTAAATTCATCCTAAGAAAACCTAGGTTTCCTCGTGAGACTGTATTAGGTTAAGACTTTTAAAGTTTTCACTAGGATATTCGTGAAGCCCGGTCATACTATATTTTACATGATATCTATGGATATCCGGAATCTTATGTTGATCATTGTAATTCTTGTTTATTACTACCTCTGTGCCACTATTAAGTGACCTACTTTATAACTAAATTTAGTTATAAAGTAGGTCACTTAATAGTGGCACGGAGGTAGTATAAGGTTCATCTCTTCTTCTATACATTCATTCAAGAATTTTCGGTCATGGAATAAGATTGGTATAAATTATGAAGTTTTCTTCATCTCAAACTTTGCAATTCCATAGGTATCATAGATTGATATTGTGAGGTAGAATCGATTAAGCATCTTTAAAAACTTTTGAGTAGGCTATCCTAATTGTTGAGTTTTGCTTGATTTTTTCGTTTTCCATGAAGATCCTTCATAAGCAAACAGATTTTCATTGTTTTGATTGTATATCTATTTGAAGAAAATCAATAGGTTATCTGATAGAGGAAGAATAGTTAAAAGTCTTCAATGCGGCTGAAATAACTTATACAAACGTAAAGGACATCATCAAGGGAAATCAAGTACATAAGATCATGTTGGATCCAGAGACATGAGGACCAAGATTGAAGCTGAATTGATCGAAGGGTTGATCCGGTCTCAAATACACTCTAGTCAGAAGTCTAGTAGTAGGATAGTGTTTGTAGCGGCTTAATATAGTGCATCCTTCAAACTATACTAGATCCCAAGTTTTTTCTGCAAGATTATTCCTCTATTGACGGTCGATTTTTAACAAATTAAAAAACTGTAAAATCATGATACCGCAAGCTTTCGGCATATGACGATTCATATTTTACGAAGCCATGATGAACATGTTCTCGAAAATTCTCCACTAGCTGAGCGTTCGACACCTTACATTTCGTCGTGACCTCTATGTAGAATAACATAATTAGGTGTTTCTCCGTAAGATTGAGAGCAATAACTTCCTTCAGGATGTCGGTGACACTCACTGTTCCCTAACTACATGAAAGAGACCCACCTCTACATAGAAGAACGATTGGGCGGTTCTCCGTAAGATTGAGAGCAATAACGCCTTCAGGACGTCAGTGACACTCACTGTTCCCTGACTATGAAGAGAAACCGTGTATTAACCCAGGCAGTTCTCCGTAAGATTGAGAGCAATAACCTCTTCAGGACTTCGGCAACACTCGTTGTTTTCTGACAATGAACCTTTCAGAACGAGTATGACGCTTTAACTGGATAATATTCCTTCTGTAATAGATTAATTCTACCATGACATTCACCACTGAATTCCTAGAAAATAATCTATTTTATCTCATTACTCCGATTTCATGATCGAATCCACGGATGATCTCATGGAATGGCAATAGATAATCTCATTACTCCAATTTCATGATCGAATCCATGGCTGATCTCATGGGATGGTAATAACTACTTTCGTTACTCCGATTCTATGGTCGAATCCACGATCCCATGGAATGGTAATACTTATCTTATTATTATTCTGAATTCATGGTCGAATCCACGGCTGATCCTATGGATTGATAATAATAAATTACTCACTTTTATTACTCAGTTTTATGAATTATCTCACTGAATTTCATAAATTAGTAAATAAATACTCAACAATCGGGCATCTGGACTACCACTGAGTAAGCCCCATAAAATGGTGCAAGTGTACTCGAAAATGATGCACGAATGAGCACCCAAATGAACGAACGACCATGCGAAAATATGGGGAAATAAGGAATCCTGCAAAAAATAGGAGAGAGAAAATAATAACATTAAAATAATAGAGAAGCGCCCATGGGTCGGGCCGGCCGGCCGTGCCTTAGCCGTGCCTGGTCCCATGCTCCATCCATTATTTTTCCTTATTTTTGTTGCTTTCATGAACTCATGAAGACTCTTCCATTCTAACAACTTTCCTTGTTTGAGCAAAACTCATGATTTCTCCATATTTTCATGGTTTCCCCATATTTTCGTGGTTTCATGAAAAATAATAATATAAAATAGGGAAAGGTATTGCGGGACCGCGCAACTTAGATAGACGGCCATGCCCTAGCCGTGGCCGGTCCCACACCTTGCAATCCCTAATCTTTCATAAATTGTTATATCTCTCATTTCATGAAACTCATCCGTTTCAACAAAACTCATGGATTCTCCATAACATCACGGTTTCATGAAAAATAATAATATAAAATTAGGGAAAGTGTTGTGGGACCGGGCAACATAGCCGTCCGGCCATGCCCCAGCCGTGGCCGGTCCCACACCTTGTAATCCCTAGTATTTTATAATTATTATTTTCCTCAATTCATGAAACTCCTTGGTTTGAGCAAAAATCATAATTTCTCAAAGGGTTATTTGGTTGTTGGTACTTATATTTTGTCCAACATTAGTGTTTGGTCTAACTTTTGTCCAACTTAGTGTTTGGTACTTGGAATTGACGTTGACCTGCATTGACTGTTTAGGACCGAATTTTACTTAATTACCTAAAATAAAAATACTGAGATTACATGCGTACCCCTTGTGGGTCTAGAATCTAACGGTTGCAATGAAGAAAAAAAAAAGTCTACGGTTTTGATGTTTCCATTATTTTCTCTATTTATCTCCCTTCTACTACCGTTTCCGTTCTCTAGAATCTCCATTTTTTTTTTCCGTTTCAAATATAAATGTATCAGGATTTGATTTAGTTGAATTAAATGATGAAATTATTGTTGCAGAGATTTGGAATCTACGGTATGATTTTGATGAAAGAATAAATTAAACGGAGGTTATGTGATTTATTATTGTTGTCGCATAGATGATTAGGATTTAGTCATGGCATAAGTTTTATTCAGTTAGGTTTCGGTGTTTCGAAGAACTGATGTTTCAAATAAAAACTTAAATATGGTTTCAATTCTTCTTTGGGGTTCGATTTGATTTCATAACATAACAGATTCAATAGGTTTCAGTTGATATTTTAGTCATGTTTCAATTGGAGATTTTGATCAAATATGAAGAATTAAATAAGAAAATCTCTGAAGCATCAGGTAGAGCTCCGTTAGTAGCTTGGAGTAATGGGTTTTTACCAAATCTTGTTGATGATTGAAAATATAAAGAGTTGAAACGTGATTGAAGATGAATCAAAACCCCATAGAATCGGTGATCGCTACTGCAACAAAAAGTACCCAACTGATTACTTTTCTTTGTCATTCGGAAGTCGAAACCAACCATGGTTCCCTTTGATTGTTCAACCACAGCAAAACAATCGGTTATCGAGTGTAAGAGGTTTTGGATAAAGACTTGAACAAGAAAACAACAAGACTTGGATTCTGTTGCTGCCGAGAAATCATCACTGAGTGGCTTCTTAGTCGCTGATTTTATGGATGGTTAGATGATATTTGGAATGTCTTAGAAATTGAATGTATAGAGGATATATATGGTTTGTTAAGAAATAGGGATTTGCAGGTGAAGAACGATATAAAATGGAGCTCGAAATCATCCTCCAACTGACCCTTTCACGTACAAAAACTGCACTCCAAGTGTTCGTGAGAAAGCTTCAAAGAAGAGTAAAATTGTTTTTAAAGTTTTCTTAATATTTACTAATAAAGTGAAGGGTAAAATAGTAAATATTTAAATATTTAAAGGAATAATTAATTAAAATTAGATTTAACTGGGTCAACCAAAGTCAACGTTATTTCCAAGTACCAACCCCTAAGTTGGACAAAAGTTAGACCAAACACTAACTTTGGACAAAATGTAAGTATCAAATACCAATTACCCCTTTCTCAAATTTTGCTCAAATCATGAAAATCCAAAAGCCAACATGGTCACATGACCGGCTAGCCTCTTACAATAATTTTAGATGTTAAAATACTCTTACTTTGATATTTACAAAATATTGATCAATTGAGCATACATGTTCATTCCAACAAAATCAAGAATTTCAAAATTCACAATGTTTCTCAAACGCGCATCAGAAAATGCTGAAACTCTCAGTACGGAAACACGGACATCATGTTAACACGTGTATGCCTTTTTGACCGACCAAGGTCATCCCTAGGGCTTGCACAAAACTGGTCCCACACGTTTTCGCACTTTTGACCTAATTTGCGTAATCGCTCATATTGGGTCTAAACTCTTCACAACCAACTTAGAGTTTTTGCAAAAGCCCATCAGCGGTCCCACGACCGCCAAGGGACGGTCTCATGCCACCTTGGTCGGTCCCTAACTTTTCTATAATTAGGTTTTATCACCTAATGCTCCATCCAGCACTATTTCAATAAATGATGAAACATGTATTTAATCGTCATTCCTTCACCAACTAGCCAAATCAGGACCCTGGTGCACGCTCAATCGAGCAATTGAGCATCACATGGACGTCCATAGTCTCATGTGGTCGGTCCCTCCTTCGCTTATGACCTATTTTCAATAATTCGTCGACTAATGAGCAATTGATCAAAAATTAGGGTTTTCGAACAAACGCTCAACAAATCATTATTCTGAGCAAGTTCAAACACTAAATAAATATATGTTGATCCATCAAGTAACACGCGGATTAATTATATAATATTCGATAATCTATCAATATTTTTAATATTTTATTCGGTCACATACCAATAAATAAATAATTCGTCGAATTGAGCAAAACTTGCTCAGTTGCTCGAATATTGATCCAACTATCAATATTCAGTAATTCGTAGAATTGAGCAATACTTTCTCAGTTTATCGAATATTGATTCACCATCAATATTCAGTAATTTATCTGTAATTCGTCGAGTCGAGAAATACATGCGCAGTTGCTCGAATATTGATGCACTATCAATATTCAGTAATTTTCGAGCAATACTTGCTCAATCGCCCAGCTATTAATATTCAGTATTTCACAATACTTGATCAATTGATCGAATATTGATCCAACCATCGATATCCAGTAATTCGTCGAGCAATACTTGCTCAGTTACTCGAATGTTCTACTGAGGAATTTGTCATTTATGCTCAATTCAACAAAACCTAGACTCATTGTCTAAACATTCAATAACTAATTAATAAAATACACGTCTATCTTGCAGACTTCACGATTCGTGAGACATCAATCACATCACATGGGGGATATTAATTAGGGTTTTGGTCTGGCGGCCTACGGCACGTGGATTCATCCACGATGAGAATGTGAGTAAGTCGTGAAACGGTTGAAGGAGTTATCAAAGTAGTGGGTGGACGGTTAACCAAGTCTCCGCACGACCTGGAACTGGTTTCACCACGATCTTCCACTTTCCCACTCTTTCACTCAAGAAACCGTCACACTTATAGGGATCAGGGTGTTCATCATTCTTGCAATATAAATAAGTCAAAATCAAGGACAACAGATCATTATCATCATCCGTCAACAACTCGATAAAAACTTATTCTCAGCAGTTCTTTAATTTTCAGAAACCTTCAACACATCCACAATCCTTGATCATTATTGATCCCACATAATTCCCAGCTTCCCCCTACAGATCAACCCATCTCCCTCTTTGTGACCGAATTGAATCTGGAACGACCATTGACTTGGTTTAGGCCGGAGTCCTACAGATTGATCTCTCGAATATAAGAACTTCCTTTGCAGTGCATCTGTGTGAGGTTCAACAGTTTGCTCAGTTTGAGGAGTCTTGACGGCACGCTCGTCTCCCCACTTCCCAAGAAACCAGCAAACCGTTTTCCCCCATCTATATCCTTATTAACCACAGTGGGATATTAATCTCTTGGTTGCAATCTCAAACTTTCACAAAATGGTTGATCTTAGGTCAGGTTCAGTTACGGATCCCAACCCAAACAATGCTAGCACTAGCAACAATGGTGGAGCTCCAGAAACTACTCCCGTTTCCAACAACCGCACTGACAATACCACTCCTCCGCAAACCAACATTGGAGACAATCCTCTCCTCGTAAGGCATCCCAAAAAAATCAGAAAAAAATCGCCTACGGTAGCCGATCTAATGAAAGTGCAAGAAACTCTTGTAAAAAATCAGATTGACATGGCTGTGACACAGAAAGAGCTGTGCAATTACCTCAAGACTCTTACCGACAAGATAACTCAAGAGAAAGGGAAAGCCAAAGAATTTATTGACCCCGAGGTTGTTCCAGTACATGTATTCGACGATGATAAAGTCCGAAGGGCTGTGGAAAACCCACCAACAAAGGAGCCTGCCAGTTTCATCACTCGAGAAGATCTAAAACGCTTTATGGAGGATCGAGGAAAAGGCAATGCATCATCTGTCCATCGTCATCAATATACATATCCTGCTACTATATAAAGGATCCCTCTCCCAAAAGGATACACCTATCCAACGTTCAAATTGTATAATGGAACGGGGAATGCTCGAGAACACGTTTCTCAATTCTTGGAAGCATTAGGAGAGCATGAACATAACCATGTTGTCCGTTTGAAGGAGTTCTTGAAATATCTGACAGGCCAAGCATATACTTGGTACAAAAACATCGCACCAGGGAGCATAGCCAATTGGGGATAAATGATTAATTCTTTTTACAGGAAATACTTCTTTGTCACTGAGAAAGTTACTCTCTCCGACTTGGGAAGGATAGCCCAGAAGATTACTGAAAATCCGAACGACTATGTAAAGAAGTTCAGAATTAAATCTTTGGATTGTCATGATCCTAATGTTACTGAACAACAACTGGTGGCGCGGCCAAGCGATCAGCAACCATTGTTCCAGCTTTGTTAGAAAGAACCAAAATTGTTAAAGTCGAGGAACCGAATGCTAAAAGCAATGCCAACAAGCAGTACAACATTGAAGCTTCCATGAATGTTGCTGAAGAGAGCAAGAGGAAAGCTGAGGCACAACAACACAAAAATTCTCATCCGACGCCTCACCCTCCAAAAGCGCCAAGGAAAGACAACCAAGCTAGGAATGCACAACCATAGTTCAACATCAACAGAACGATCAGGAGGCGCCTGACTTTCCTTTTCCCATTGAAGGAGTGATCGAACTGTAGGAAGTATGGATTCAAGATAGTGCAATCAAATTACCTCCTGTTAAAAAGGAACCAACTGAGGAACAAATGGAAAATCCACGCTACTGCCACTTCCATAGGTATGTCAGTCATCCAAAAAGTGATTGCAGAACTCTGAAGCGCATATTTAAAGAAAAGGCTGATTCACGGGAACTGGGAACTGAAGGAGTGTACAAAACTCCTCTCCCGATCAGAACATTTTCACTCTCTAAACAGTCGGTCAAAGAAGCATTTCAATCCCTAATTGAGCATGCCTGTGAGTTATTGTACTTATCAAAAGATCAAAGAAATGATATGTTTGCTGCATTGAACCACGTTGTGTCTGGGAAATGGTTAGAAATTAATGAGATACTCCCTGAACCTCCAGCAACAGATAAGGAGATGTATGACTGGGGACTTCTCACCATAGTTCACCTCAAATGAAATGAATTCAAGCGAGCGTTGGTCGATGTTGGCACTGCTGTTAACATCATTCCCTTGAAAACTCTCAGAGTGCTGGCATCACCCGACAAGAAGCAACTCACGCTACAATCTCAGTCAGAGACCATGAAGGAATCCCCAGAGATGCTTACGGTTACATCATTCTCAAAGTAAAAACTGACACAACTTGGACTGATACCAAGTTTTTCATAATTAGAGAAGATCCAGGATATGACATGGTTCTTAGGAGAGCATGGATTCATGATGGAAAGGTCGTTGCAATATCTTCAATTGCACATTTCTATGTCGAGGAAAGCTCCGACTTAGAGGAAAGCTCTAGTTCAGAATAAATGGAGGACACTCCCCCATTTAAACATTTGGGAAAAGTCGAAGTCTTGATGGAACTCACACAAAAACCTGAAGAAAACGCACATAAATTTGTCAAAAGGTTCCGCACACAGGCAAGTCTCATTCCCCCTCATGCATCTATATTACCAACTTCCAAATATGAAACTTTGGTCAGGGGACTTGATCTTACTCATAACTCAGCTGTCACCAAATGTTATGAGTGGTTAGTTTTACCTCAGCAATACTTCGTCAAGTGGTTAGATGCCAAACCTCTCAAAATTCAGGATCTCACTAACACAGTCATTGATAGAATAATGATGGAGTTTCACAATCAACACCCTAATGTTTGAGGGTGAAAACGGTTTCTACTGATTTCGGTAATTTCGCGTGAGTGGGTAAGAAACGAATTTAAACCCTAAATAATGTACTGCAAGGGAGTACTTTAGATTCGAGAGATCAATCTGTACAAATCCGGCCTAAACCAAGAAATATCCATTCCAGACTTGCTTCGTTCACAAAGTGAATGAGAAGGGTTGGTTTCGGGGAGGGAAACGAAGAGAGTGTTGAGACCAGAATAGTTGATTCTGGAAGAGTAGTTGTTTTATGACTTGTATCAGAAAGTGGAAAGCTAACATATGGAGGGCTAGCAAATATTTTTCTGAGTGTTGTGTGTTCTTGACCTGGACTTGTTTCTCGGTGGAAATATGTAATGCCTATTTATATAAGTCGAATTAAAACGTACTTTGGTCTCATTAAGAAATGGAAAACGGGTGAGTAAATGGGAAGAGGTGGTAACCGGTAACACCTGGAATTGATATTCCATAAAAGAAATTGTTTCACCATTACTCCCTGTATTTACTAACCTCCTCATCCTTATGACACTTTCTTATAACGGGCATAGTGTACGTCACACGTTGTAAACCGCTAAACCAATACCTAATGAGCATCCCCCAGTTTGTGACATGCGTTGATGTCTCAAGTGTTTTCGTGGAAAACGTGTAGCACGTTGTTGTTGTCTTGCAAGTTGAGATTGGGAGACATTCCGGCTCGGTGGTAATCTTCAATGGTCGAGATTTTGCATCTTAAGATGAAAAGGTAGCCGTTGATTATTGCATCCCTTCGTTTGGTAGCCAGTGGCATGAAAGCATGATCAATATGGCTTTAACATGGCCTAGTTTATGTGCGGCCAAAAGTTAGGGTTTTGTCTTTGTTTAGGCGCGGCCAAACTAGGGCCAAAGGTTGCCATGCGTTAGCTGGTAACCTTGGATGGCTAAGATATGAACCTTAGATAAATAAGTGGTCGTTGATTGTTGCAGGCCTTCATTTTGGTAGTCGCATAGGGAATGCCGGCTGAGGCGTGTCGTAACCACAACAAATTAATTAATATTTTACTACCTAATTAACAAGTAATATAGGGTAGTCAAGATCGATCCCACGAGGAGCACGAGATTCTAGTTGTCTTATAATGTCACAAAGGGGGGTATGTTTTAGATAAGTAAAATAAAATAAAATAAATAAACAAAACAATTAAAAAGATAAGAAAAATCAATAAGAGAAATTAGATCAAGGAATCCTTCTTCGCTGCAAAACAATGATTAAAGTTATGTTCTCTTCCACTTTTTATTAGTCACAAATTATCACCAACCGTAGATATAGCAGCTAGATCAGTGCTAACCCCTAAATCCCTTATATCACCGGATACGGAAGTTCTCGACTACCGGATTCTATTTACCAAACCACCAAGTAGTAGATCACTCAAGATGTAATTTAGTTAAATGCATTAAGCTTTATGAATTTATTAGGTTGATATTAGTAGTTCGACTCTTAGATCAAGATCCACTTGCTAATGTTGTTTTCACACACAATTGCTCCACGGAATCCCTCTGCAAGGTCTCGTGTTTTCTACTTATGTAAATAGTCAAGAAACGATTACTTATCCCCTAACTTTCACTAGATTTAGATCAATTAACAAATCAATTTAGTTGCGCACCTAAACAATCTATCAATCAACCATGAATGTATAAACATTCCTAATAGTAAAAACAAACGATAATCATGTGAAAAACTTCAAAGTAGAATTGAAACAAAACTCAAATCATATATTAAGAACTAGGAATTCATCCTCAATCAATAAAATTATCTACTCATGTTAAGGAGTTCACACAAAGAATAAAGAAAAGAAAAGTGTTGTGTGTGTAGAAGTGTGCAAAGATGTGTGTATCTAAGTGTATATGTGTGTATAGAAAAGTAGAGAACTTCTCTATTTATAGGCTTCAATGCTCTCCAAGTATTCTAAGGAATAGAATCCCTTTCCTTTAGCACTTCAATTTCCAAATCCAAGCCTTTCTCAAATCTTCCATCTTCTCTTTCCAAGCCCAATTCTCCATCCAATTCCAAGTCCAAGTCTTCACATCCCATGAGAGAAATCCACACAAAATTCTGCAACTTTGTCTCGCCGGAAAACTGTGTTTTTGGCCGGAATCTAACACCGCCGTTCACCTAAAAATTTTGTTCGTTGAATGAATATTCCATCAGTCCTCCGTTAGGACTAACGGTCAAACAGGTCAAACGTTAGTCAGCCGGGTCAAGTCAGAGGGCGAGTTAGCTTATAGTCAGCTTCTTAGTCAGGCTGAGTGGTCTGAGTTGGGTCAGATCGGCTCATCGGGATCGTTCTGGAACGGTCATCGGACTCGTATGGATCGGTCATCACCGGCACCGATTCGACTTGCCGGAGCATAAAAATGGCCAGAGTTTCCTCTGATTTTACGACAATTCGCAAGCCAATTTCAGGCTGATTCTTCTCCCTGTGCAAATCCTAACATTCATCTAATTGTTTTCATTCAAGAACTTCACTTCATTCAGTAACAGAGCTTCTAATCTTCACCAGCTTCAACTTCAATTTCTCTTGAATACATCTTCAGTTCAGGTTTCCTAACCCATCGATCTCACAATTTCAGCAACATCTCTATCTCATCCACAACAGACTTTATATCACCAGAAATCAAACCCCATTCTGTAATTCGACGAAATCCCATTCAACAGACAAACCATATCTCCATTTTCTTCTCTCAACTCAGTTGCCTCCATGAACACCAACACCAACCCATATAAATTTCACACAGCAGATCCCCTTTAAACAGTTCCCATCAATAAATCGAATCGAGCTCAAACCCAACTCCATCTCTAATTCATCCAACCTATCTATTAATCTGAGCAGCAAATTCTTAGATGTCTTCTTACGAATTGATAACAAAACTCATAACCTTGATTTTATCTGCTCTTTTCTATCTCCAAATTTCCATCAACATCAACTAAATCTCGCCTCAGCCATCAACCCATCTCTCAATTTCTCGAAATAGTAGCATCATCGGCTTCTTTTGTCACTGTTTCTTATTTTCAGTTTCAGGAGCGAACAATTGAAGAAAGATAATCGATTTAGGGTTGAGGTTGATAAGTACACCCCAGGGTATTTACACCCGATAATTACACCCACTTCTAATACACCCACAGATTGGGTGCCTATATAAATGGTCACTTTTGATAAGGGCTAGCCAAATGGCAGCCCCTTAACCTTAACTAGTCTGTCTTTAAAACTTCAAAAGAGTTGTCCCTTAACCATTTCTGAGCTCCAGATAGTGCTATCCTGTAAAATTATGGCTTTGCCTTTTTTGCTCAATTTTGGATAATTCCTTCTTCTTTTCCTCCATGCGACTCCAGAGTACCTAATAACGCAAAAACACACGTAAAATACATAATTTACAAGAAAAATAGCAAAGAAAGCATAAACTACTAGATAGTAAATTAGGTGTATTCTACACCTATCACCGGCGCGACAAGGTGGTTGGCATGCCATTGTCACATGTGGCATGGCATGTCTTGGTGTGGTTTGGCATGGACAAAACTAGGGTTTTGAGCCAAAGGTTACGATACGTTGTTTGGCGACCTTGGACGGCTAGGATTTGCATCTAAGATGGAAGGGTGGCCATTGATCATCGCACGCCTTCGTTTTGGTATCCAAAAGCATGTAACGGGGCCGGCATATCTTTGGCATGGAGACGTGGCCAAGCTAGGATTTTGGTGTGTCCAGGCTAGGATTTTGGCGTGGCCTAGTTAGGATTTTGGCGTGATCAGGCTAGGATTTTGGAGTGACCAGGATAGGATTTTGGCGTAGTTTAGGTGCGGTCAAAAACTAGGGTTTTGGCATAGTTTAGGCGCGGCCAAAATTAGGTCTTGGTGTTGGTCCAAATTTTACCGCGCGTTAGCTGGCGACCTTAGACGGCTAAAATCTGCATCTCAGGTGAAAGGGTGGTCGTTGATTGTTGTAGGCCTTCGTTTTGGTAGCCACATATGGAAGGACAGCATGGTATGGCACGACAAGGTGGTTGGCATGCCATTGGCACATGTGGCATGGCATGCCTTGGAATGGTTTGGCGTGGCCAAAACTAGGGTTTTGAGCCAAAGGTTACCATGCATTGGTTGGAGACCTTGGATGGCTAGGATCTTCATCTAAGACAGAAGGGTGGTAGTTGATCATCGCACTCCTTCGTTTGGTAGCCAGCGGCATGAAAGCATGGCCGACATGTCTTTAATGTGGAGTGGATCCACTAGCAGTTTGCGGCTTGGAAGGGAAGCGTTTGCAGCTTTTTTATGAATTAGGGTTTGTTATGTTGGAACCCTAAATAGCGCCCTTTACTAGAATAGATGTGGAATTCTCATACGGACTCAGATTTTGATGGTCGGTCCCTCCATTTTGTACGAAAAAAAGAATTTCCTACCTCCCTACGCGGGAATATTTAGTTTTTGAGCTCGTTCAGGAGGCGAAAACATCCAGAAAGTAAAACTCAGGAGGAATTCAAGAGGGATGTTAGTAGCTAGTGGAATGGTGGTATGGCCGGGATGGCTTTGGCGTAGACAAAACTAGGGTTTGGAGCCAAAGGTTACCATGCATTGTTTGGCGACCTTGGAGGGCTAGGATTTTCATCTAGGATGGAAGGGTGGCCATTGATCGTCGCATGGCTTCATTTTAGTAGCAGGATTGGGAAAGCCGGCATGGTATGGCGCGGATGGCCTGTCATAGTGGAGCCAAGGGTTTGGCATGGTGGGGCCAAGGAAAGGTGCGGTTAGCTTGGCATGGTGGGGCCAAGGGTTTGGCATGCCATTGGTGCATGGTGCGGCTAGCATGGTCGGCATGCCATGGCGCGGTAGACGTGGATAGCATGATTTTCCATTGTCACAGTGGTGCGGTTGGCATGGTTGTCATGCCTTGGTGCGAAGATGTGGCAGGCATGGTTTTTCCATTGGCACAGTGGTGCGGCTGGCATGGTTGGCATGCCTTGTGAAAAAGAGGGGGTCTAACAACCACACCCAATATTTCGATTAGCAATCTGTATGTACAACTTCGAGTTAATTTCTAGAGAATAAACTAGACTTAATCAAATAGAAAATATCTCAAGGAGTTATTATCTCAATATCTCGATTTGATTTACTCAATCAAATACAATATGTGAGTCTTAATCAAAGAGAGATAACTTGGATGGTACTAAAGACCAATATCCAAGTGTCAATCAATTTAAATCAACAACCAATAAGGTTGGATATTCTAATTTATTGAACAACACACAACATGTATTATTTCAATTATATAAAAATATAATGCAGAAAAGAAATAACACAGACACCAGAATTTTGTTAACGAGGAAACCGCAATTGCAGAAAAACCCCGGGACCTAGTCCAGATTAAACATACATTGTATTAAGCCGCTACAGACACTAGCCTACTCCAAATTAACTTCGGTCTGGAATGTAGTTGAACCCCAATCAATCTCACACTTATCCAAGGTACAGTTATGCTCCTATGCCTCTAATCCAAACAGGATACTACGCACTTGATTCCCTTAGCTAATCTCACCCACAACCAAGAGTTTCTACGACCCAAAGTCGAAGACTTTAATAAACAAATTTGTCTCACACAGAAAAGTCTATATGATAGATAAATTCATCTCCCACGTATAAACCTATGAGTTTTGTTCCGACTTTTGATAAATCAAGGTGAACAGGAACCAATCAATAAAACCAGACTTATATTCCCGAAGAACAACTCAGTTTTATCAATCACCTCACAATAGTCTTAATCGACGCAGCGAAAAAAGATATTGTGGAATCACAAACGATGAGACGAAGATGTTTGTGATTACTTTTATATCTTGCCTATCGGAGATAAAAATCTCAAGCCAATTATTATAATTATACTCGTATGATATAAAAAACAAGATCATATCACACAACTACGATAAAAGTAGTATTGGTCTGGCATCACAATCCCAATGAAGTCTTTAAGTCGTTAACCTGGTTTTAGAAGAAGAAACCCAAAGGTTAAAGGATAATCGACTCTAGCTTAGAAAATTAGTGTCACACATAATGTGTGGGGATTAGGTTTCCCAGTTGCTAGATTTCTCCTTTATATAGTCTTTCAAATGAGGGTTTGCAATCAATGTTAGCTTAGTAACAAAGCATTCAACATTCACCGTTAGATGAAAACCTGATTAGATGCAAGCTAATATTTATCAACCATTAGATCGAAAACATAGCTTGTTATACACACATGTACTTTACGATTTTGGGTTTGTGTAACCGTACCCAAACTTGTACATTAGTTGGTTCAACACTAGTTAAACAAATGGTTAACCAAATGATAACTTTCATATCAACCATATTCTTCTTCACTATAACTAGTCCAAATGACTCAAATGAACTAATTAGATAGTTGTTCAATTGCTATGAGATCCCATGTTCTACACAAGACACAACTGAAGAAAAAACGATGTGATTTACTCGAATCGATTCATGAACTATAAATCCACGGTTTGCAATAGCATTCCTTAGATTATTAAGATAAGTTCACAAATATCGTTTTTAGACATAACTTACTCAAGTTCGCGGACTAGGTTCGCGGACTCAAGTCAAACGGTTGGTGTTTACAAACTCCAGCATAAATTCTTGGGTCGAGAACTTCCGTCAGTTCGTGGACTGAAAATGAGCTACAACTCCAGCAGAAATTCTCGGTTCGAGAACTACGCCAGTTCGCGGACTGAGTTCGTGGACTGAGTTTGCGGACTGAGTTGATGGCTCAGTTCCGGTTTCACTTGATCAACAAAGTTCGCAAACTTTAGTTGAAGCAATAAGGACTTATACATATATGTGTTTCCACAACAATATTTATATCCTCCAATGGTTATATTGTCTGAACTCTCATTTCAATCATTGAAACATTCTTGGAGGGCGTTATATAGTTGTTATTCACAACTTATTTTTCATCAGAGCGATTTCCAAAATGATTGAAACATAACATGACTTTCGTCACTAGGTAAAAATGAACTAGGCTAAAGCGAAAGCTTTACCAACACACATTTCGAGAAATTGATAATCGAGATATACTCAGCTCGAAATGACATATGTGTATTTTCTTAGTCTATATAGTAACATGACTTGTTTCAAGATAGGAGATAGAATAGATAGACTTGTGAGTGATAGATAAGTTCAAGTCTCCACATACATTTTAGTCGATGAAGATCCAATGGTTCCTTGAGTATTCCTTGATCTTGTATAATGATTGCCATGGAGTTCTTGAGCTCAACTACACATTATATCCTAGTCCGAGACCTTATCTATAGTAGACTAGAAATCAAGACTTTATAGTTTTGATCACTAACAATGACAAACATGCTTGAGATAGAAACGCATGCGAGTTCGACCGAGCAATGCTCTAACAATCTCCCCCTTTGTCAATTTTAGTGGCAAAACTATTAATACATATGGAATAAAAAAATATATAAATAAACTTTGTAGCTCCTATTCCACATGTCTAATCTTCAACAATACTCAAAATCTTCGTCACTTCCAAGTAGTCCAATGATCCCAAAGGTTGTAAGTTTAGCATCATCGTTGTTGAAAATCCGTAGCTATAACAATGAGAAAACAAGAGTTCTCAATCATTGTTATACAACGTCATAGTATTATTACACAACGTAAAAGTCCAATTGTATCACAACTTTAACAACAATACTATGGTGATACTTCACTCCCCCTTAGTCAATACTCCATCTCACATGGAAACCACTCCCCCTTACATAATGATTCGAAAACCATATGTATTTGTAGTATGAACTACATATTAATTCTCCCCATTTTTGTCAATAAAATTGGCAAAGGTACAAGAACGGGATCCTAATGAAATTTCTGTAAGAGGCATTTCATGACCAAAGGTAAATGTATATCATCTTGTTTAGATGCAATCATAAAGACGAAGCTAAATGCATTCATCAAGGAGTTTATAAAGATACAAGATAACCCCTCTAATATTCCACAGCCGCACTCCCCACAAAGATTTGGAAATTAAGCACAAGTTTAAAAGAAATCTCCCCCATAAAATGTCATTCCCAAGGGAAAAACAAGAGCGACCTTAATTTCAAAACAAAAGAAGGATTTTGAACAAAAAACACTATAGAAAATCAACCTATGTGAATTAAACAAACATGGCATAGACCTACTGGAGTTCCAACTCAATTGCCTAAAATATCGAGATAAGCACAGGTGCGAGAGTTACGGGAATAGCTAATGAACTGAAACAACACCAATAAACTGCCGTAGGTGCTGAAAAATGGCAGTGTCTAATGGTTTGGTGAGAATGTCAGCCAATTGTTGTTAGGAAGGCATAAATTCCATATTTATGATACCATTCTCATAAAGATATCGAATAAAATGGTACCTTATGTCAATGTGCTTCGTTCTTGAGTGCTCAACGGGATTCTCAGTAATTCGAATTGCACTAGAGTTATCACAAAATATATTCATTATTCCAGTATCAATTCCATAGTCAGACAACATTTGTTTCACCCATTGAAGTTGAGTACAACATGACCCGGCAGCAATATACTCTGCTTCGCATGTAGACAAGGATTATGAATTTTGTTTCTTACTGTGCCAAGCAACAAGATTTAATCCTACATAGTAGAAACCCCTTGATGTACTCTTTCTGTCTTCTACACATCCTGCCCAATTAGCATCAGAATAAGCGGAGAGGTCAGTGTTAGTATCAAAAGTATAGGATAGACCATACCCGACAGTGTGATTGACATATCATATGATCCTTTTTGTAGCTGCAAGATGAGATTCCTTTGGATCATCCTGAAACCTGGCACAACAACCAATACTAAAAGAAATATCAGGTCTAGTAGCTGTTAGATATTAAAGGCTTCCAATAATAGATCGATATAACTTTTGATCTACTTTTACTCCTATCTCATCTCTATTCAGTTTACCAGTAGTATGCATATGTGTCAATTTTGGAGAAGACTTATCCAAGCCGAATCTTGTCACAAGATCCCTTGCATACTTTTCTTGGGATAAGTAAATTCCATTCTTATGTTGCTGAATTTGTAATCCTAGAAAAAAATTTAATTCACCAACATTTCTCATTTCAAATTCTCTAGCAAGTGAAACTTAAAAATCCTTTGCTAGCTTCTCAGAAGTTGACCCATAGATGATATCATCTACATAGACTTGAGAAATGACAATGTTTTTCCCACTCCATTTAGTAAACAAGGTCTTATCATCTCCACCTCTTGAGAAACCTTTCCTAATAAGAGAAGTGGTAAGTTTTTCAAACCAGGCTATAGGTGCTTGTTTTAACCCATATAAAGCCTTTTTGAATTTGAGAACATGATCTGGAAAATCACGGTTTTCAAACCCTTTTGGTTGAGCAACATAGACTTCTTCTTTTAAAATCCCGTTTAGAAACGCATATTTTACATCCATCTGGAAAAGCTTAACTTTGAGAAAACAAGCATAAGCTAATATAAGTCTAATGGACTCAAGGTGTGCCACAGGTGCAAAGGTTTCGTCAAAATTGATACCTTCAATTTGTGAATATCCTTGAGCAACAAGTCTGGCTTGATTTCTAATAATTATGTCATATTCATCAGACTTGTTCTTAAATATCCATTTTATACCAACAATATTAACATTGGAGGGACAAGGCACGAGTTCCCATATGTCTTGTCTTTGAAATTGATTTAACTCTTCATGCGTTGCATTTACCCATGCATGATTGCTAAGAGCTTCATCAATATTTCTTGGTTCTACAAGAGACAGATAACAACCAAAATTACAAATATTTTGAAGTTGTCCTCTTGTTCTAGTTGTAGAATCTCTTCCTCCAATAATACTGTTTGGATCATGATTCCTTTGAAACCATAGGTGTCGTGGAGGGACAAGTTCTTGTTCTTCAGGAGCGTCTTGATCAGAGTTCTTTTCCTCATCACTAGAAATATCAGGATCAGTAATAGTTGGGATAACTTCATCTGATTCATGTATTTCTTTGACTTTCTCAATTGTCTCTGAAGGAGGCAATTCGGAAGGAGAATTGTCATGATGAAAATTACTAATATCATCGATTATAACATTAGCACATTCCATCATGACTTGGGTTCTGAGATTGAATACTTGGAAACCATGACTATTAGAAGCATAGCCAAGAAATATACCTTCATCACTTTTGGTGTCAAATTTCCCTCTCTGTTCTCGATCTTTCAGAATATAGCACTTACTACCAAACACTCTAAGATAGTGCAAGTCAGGTTTTCTACCGTACCACAACTCATAAGGAGTGTAGAGGGTTTTTGATCTTAAATAGACCTGGTTGATCAAATAACATGCCGTGAAAACAGCTTCTCCCCAGAACCTTAAAGGTAGATTTTTGTTATGGAGCATTACCCTGGCCATTTTCTGAATATTCATGTTCTTTGTCTCGGCGACTCCATTAGCTTTAGGAGTAATATGTAGAGAATATTGTTGAATAATTCCTAGTTCGTCACAAAATTCAAACACCTTAGTGTCTTTGAATTCAGTTCCACGGTCGCTCCTAATTTTCTTTAGTTTGCGACCTTGTTTATTCTGGATTATACTAACAATAATCTTGAATTCTCCAAGGGTTTCATTCTTATGGGATAGAAATGCAACCTAAGTGAATCTGATGTAGTCATCTACCATAACCAAGGCATACTTCTTACCAGCAACAGTCGGTTTTTGAATTGGCCCGAAGAGATCCATATGAATTAAATCAAGTGGAGATTTGGTGAGAATATCTCGAGATGATTTATGGTGAACTTTTGTTTGTTTACCCTTTTGACAGGCACCACATACACCTTAAATCTTTGCATTGATTTTGGGAACGCCTCTAACAAGTTCTTTGTTAATGATCTTAGTTAGAAGGCGATAATTGATGTGACCAAAACGTTCATGCCAAAGATGTGTAGATTCCAACTTAGTCAAATTGAAATAGTTGCTGAACTGAGTATCAAGAAGATAACAATTATTTTTACCATGAGTTCCTTGAAAAATTACTTTCTCAGCTTTGTCTACAATGTCACATCCATTTGCATTGAAGAAAACTCGATGGCCTTTGTCACAAATTTGACTAACAGAAAGGATATTTGCAGTCATAACTTTTACATAGACCATATCATGAATTTCAGGTACGCCAGGTAATTTGATCGTTCCCTTTTCGCTGATGTAGCAACATCTCCCATCACCAAATGTTATAGGTCCACCTTCATAGTCGTCTGAGGAAACAAACCACGTGAGATCACCTGTCATATGTCTGTTATATCCACTATAGAGAAACCATTGAAATGGTGATGTTGATTTTAAAGCAAAAGCTCCCATACTATTCGTACTATTCTGTTTGGAATTTCCAAATGGTTTTGTATGTCTTTTTAAAGACGTAAATAGTTGTTTAGTTCTCTCATGAAAGTTACTTGAAACTCTTAATCTCTTTTGAAAAGACACACATTTATGTTAAGAGTGATTCGAGGAATCACAAAACATACATGGGCCAATATCTTTTAGCTTCGTAGAACAGTTCCGAGTCATATCAGTTTTCACAACATTTAACCGTTGTTTATCAGCTGATGTGTGACCTTTCCTTAGAGGGAAACTACTAGAAACTCTCATATCCTTTAAAGGATTTATGACTGGTTTTAAATCCTTAAGAAATGTAATTTGTGCAAAAAGATCAGAATTGATCCGTATTTGTTCATCCAATCTTTTCTGGAAAATAGCCAGTTTATCAGAACTTTTTCTACGATTAGTTCTTATTCCTGGTGAAGCGTTATAAGATACTTTATCGTCCATAGATTCAGATCGCTACAAACACAGACTTGTAAGGTCTTGAATGTGTTTGCCTGTTCTGATACCAATTGAAAAAGCATGGGTTTAACAACCACACCCAATATTTCAATTAGCAATCTGTATGTACAACTCTGAGTTAATTTCTAGAGAATCAACTAGACTCAATCAAATAGAAAATATCTCAAGGACAAGGAGTTATTATCTCAATCTCTCGATTTGATTTACTCAAGCAAATACAATATGCGAGTCTTAATCAAAGAGAGATAACTTGGATGGTACCAAAGACCAACTATAGTCTCAATCAATTTAAATCAACAACTAATAAGGTCGGATATTCTAATTGATTGAACAACGCACAACCTGTATTATTTCAATTATATAAAAATATAATGCGGAAAATAAATAACACAGACACCAGAATTTTGTTAACGAGGAAACCGCAAATGCAGAAAAAACCCGGGACCTAGTCTAGATTAAACATACACTGTATTAAGTCGCTACAGACACTAGCCTACTCCAAATTAACTTCGGTCTAGACTATAGTTGAACCCCAATCAATCTCACACTGATCCAAGGTACAGTTATGATCCTACGCCTCTGATCCCAGCAGGATACTGCACACTTGATTCCCATAGCTGATCTCACCCACAACCAAGAGTTTCTATGACCCAAAGTCGAAGACTTTAATAAACAAATCTGTTTCACACAGAAAAGTCTATAAGATAGATAAATTCGTCTCCCACGAATAAACCTATGAGTTTTGTTCCATATTTTGATAAATAAAGGTGAACATGAACCAATAAATAAATCCAGACTTATATTCTCGAAGAACAACTCAGTTTTATCAATCACCTTACAATAATCTTAATCGACGCAGCGAAAAAAGATATTATGGAATCAAAAACGATGAGACGAAGATGTTTGTGATTACTTTTATATCCTGCCTTTCAGAGATAGAAATATCAATCCAATTATTACAATTGTACTCGTACAATAGAAACAGCAAGATCAGATCACACAACTACGATAAAAGTAGTATCGGTCTGGCTTCACAATCCCAATGAAGTATTTAAGTCGTTAACCTGGTTTTAGAAGAAGAAAACCAAAGGTTAAAGGAGAATCGACTCTAGCTTAGCAAACTAGTATCACACAGAATGTGTGGGGATTAGGTTTTCAAGTTGCTAGAGTTCTCCCTTACACTACACCATATTATGGAATCACAAACGATGAGACGAAGATGTTTGTGATTACTTTTATATCTTGCCTATCGGAGATAGAAATCTCAAGCCAATTATTACAATTGTACTCGTACAATAGAAACAGCAAGATCAGATCACACAACTACGATAAAAGTAGTATCGGTCTGGCTTCACAATCCCAATGAAGTCTTTAAGTCGTTAACCTGGTTTTAGAAGAAGAAAACCAAAGGTTAAAGGAGAATCGACTCTAGCTTAGCAAACTAGTATCACACATAATGTGTGGGGATTATGTTTCCAAGTTGCTAGAGTTCTCCCTTACACTACACCATATCTAGGTTTTTGCTACATATAGTTTTTCGCGTTTGAGACTCATACTTAAGTATAAAACATTTAAGTGTCTCTTATAAACCATATTTGTCTCATTAAATTCTATTTACGGTCAGAGAATAAAAAAAATAGGACACACTTGTATTTTTTGAAAATGGTTGAGGGCTTACTTGTCTGTTAAATATACTATTTTCTTTTTTAGTATTAACCTATCTTTATTATTTTATCTTTTATTTTCTTATCCCGACTCTCTCTCTTTCTCTTGAACTCTCTCTTTTCTTTTTCTGTATCTTCATTGCTAAATCCAGATCTCTGAGCTCAATCCTTACCTTTCAGAAATCAAAATCTATCCTCCTGAATCCTCATCTCGTAAATGAAAATAAACTTTCAGATAATAAACCAGTGCATCGAGATAAGTTTATCAAGGTAAATCCCTAATTTCGTTGTTTTTTATTTTGTGAGTCTAGATTCCTTTTTACATTATAATCTTGAAGTACGTTTTTTAATAGGATTTTATGGAGTATCATAGGTTTGGTTTTAATTTCATTTTATTAGCCGAGGATTGAGTTCTATTATTGTATTTCTTCACACCTGGATGTGACGAATTTCTAGGGTTTATTTTTGTATCTTAAATTTAATTTAATTTTTGTTTTGTTTGTATTTGTAAGTATATACAGCTTTTTCGATCTGAGATTTGTAGGGTTCATTTTCGTTTGGATTTTGTTTTGGTTTATCTTAGCTGAATTTTCTCGTTTAGATCTGAGATTTGCAAGGTTTATGTTTAGTTTCCAAACAATATTTTCCTTCTATGCAGTAAAATATTTGTGTTTATAATGAATCCGGTGTGTCTTTTCAGATACTGAGAAAAATATACTAAAACATGGAAACCAAGTGGATTGGGAACGAAAGTGTGGTGAAGAACAAATGTGAAATTTCTACTATTAAATTTTTAGTATAGTTATCGGATTTGTTTGAGACTTGTTATTTACAGTTGATAATCAGATTTTTTTGAGACTAGCTTGTTATTTACAGCTAAGGTCTTAATATTTTTACACATCACAATCAATTTAATCTTCAATTATCCCATTTGTATCAGAGCTGTACTCGCATGTTGATTTTTTTATCTTTGTATTTCCTTGTAGTTGAAGAATTTTTTGTGTGAGATATCTACCACAGGTGTACATTATCGCAAAAGCTGATCAATGTGACTATGTAGCTGACTGGACTGTACTAAAGTATTTTCAGATTGTCCCCAAATATGAATCACAAGTCATTGGTAAATTGACTGTAGTTTAGCACGATATCTTGATTTTTATCATGTTATTGTGAAACTGATTTGTGGAATGTGATTACCGGTTATAGTTGATGAGGGATTTGAGCCAATTTTAACAACTTTTGGAGTTTGGTTGGTTGAGGTGCTGCTCATTTCCAGAAGTATTCCCTTGAAGGTTTTCTTCTTCTGTTCTCGGCCATGTGTTTTCTTCTCTTGGTATTACGGAAGTTAAACGTTCTTGAGAGATTTGCAAGCTTTTAATTATAGGTTTATTGGCATACTGTAAAGAACTTCATTATTTCATTTGGAAGTCGAATGATTTTGAATTCGACCATGAAATGGCCACAATACTCAACTATTAAAGCTCGTGTTGTTCGTACCGAATTGTTTCCATTTTAAACCTACATCGTTTGCATTTACGAAATTTCAGTAAGAAAATTGTTTTCCCCTTAGTTTTGTTTCCATGCTATTAACTCTCATAATGGATTTTATGCAGGTCTCTAGATCTATAGGTGATGTGTATATGAAGGATACCGAGTATTATACTGAATAAATTGCTGCAAAGTTCAGACTGCCTGAACCTATGAAGAGGCCCGTATTGAGTGAAAATATGTCTGTCATATCGATCTCTTCCTCTTCAACCATATAATTTTTTTATGATATTTGCTTCTGATAGTCTTTGGGAACACTTGAGAAACGAGCAAGCTGTGGGAATCGTTCAAAATAACTTGTGTGCAGTAAGTTTTCCCCTGTAACCTTCTTTCACTTATTGTGTTAATCCCTCACCTTGTTCGGCACAAAAAATCTTTCATGTTATTCATCTTCCTGGTAGAAGTCGTTGCCTTATAATCTTTCATATTATTCATCTTTATAATCTAAACACAATGAGATAAGTCAGTCCAGTCCAGTTACAAAATATTTTTTTTCTGCTGTTTCTGGCGTATATATTTTTTTTTATTTTTGCATACTCCCGAGCTGAACTTTGTTCACATATTTCATTTATAGGAAGATGAGGAGATGAGCAGGCATGTCTAATGAAGAAGCAAGAATGAACAAAAGGAAATGTAGAAGAAGAGTATTGGACAAAGGTAAAATTCTCAAGTCTGTCCTGCTTGTCAACAATATCATCTTGGGTTTTGTTTGGAAGTCCCAACGCTCAAAATATGAATTTAGTTTGTTTTTGTTTTTGCCATTTCATGATTTATTTGAAGCTATTTAGTATTTAGCCTTTAGTAGTACACATATGTAGTTGCTTCTATCACAAAAGTAGGAGATGACTTTACAAGTTCTCATAAATTCTTAGTTTTTGTGATTATCTCCAAGGAGTGTTCCACTTGGCTAATGGAATCGGAATGTGGTGGTTGCCCCCATCACCAAGATGGTCGTTATTATGCGTCATATAAGGGAAGGGAAATACAAGATAAACTGCAATATGGTGTTTGTGTTGGCCGAGGGGTGGAGCCATTTTCGAAGGAAAATGCTTGAAAGCACTTATTGTTGGAGATGGTTTGGTCAGGTACCGTCATTAACTCATGTTCTGTAGTTTTAAATGCCTGATTGTTCAATAATATTCATGTATGATCTCACATGGCAGATCACAGGGAAACCAAATGTGTTATATTATGCTGCAACAATCTTCAACGTAAACTACTTGTATTTGACTTGATACAGTCACTTATTCTTTTCCTATAAATAGTATGTGTCAACAGAAGAAGGTTCACCTTCATCCTTGAATCTCTTTACTTACCACCGGTAGAATAAAAAGTTGTAAGTAAACAAAACTAAATGTCCCTTAAATCATGAAAAAGGTTAACGAATTAGCACTGCCTCTACCTTTAGTATCTTTAGATGCTAGGAATCTTCACAACTTTTTCTTGGTCTAGGAACTTGCAAGGAATCTTTATATAGATGTTTAGGCTTCAGGGATCAGGATATTATTCGTGCAAATGTTCCTTAAAATCTTGTCAAACATACTGTAGCAGGGATCCCTTCATTTCTTTTCAGTTGATTCTTGACAGTTGCCATTTGGCCATGAATCATAATTGTCAATGTTTCTTACAGAACTCCATTGTTTTTTCAGGTATGGAAGCTCATTGCTTGTACTATTTATGAGATAACAAGGAACTCAATGGATCGTTCAGGATTTCTCATTCTGCCAAGGTTCCAAACTAGACGATTATCAAGTCTTCGGCATTTAAGTTTTTTGTTACTGATTATGTTCAACATCTTTTATACCTCATAAGTCACTTGAGTCATTTTCAACATCTTCTCTTGTATTTTAGCTTTAGATTTTTTTCCTTGAAGATATTAAATGTTAGACTTCATTTTTGTTGTTAGTGTTAATATTTGATTGAGAATGAAATTACAATTTGTATTTGGGTGCAAAAAAAATAAAATATGCAGGTGCAGGTGCAGGAAATAATTTTGCTTTTGCGAAATCCCAACTGGAAAATTATGATTTTTTTAAAGCAAATTTAATTTGAGACTGATATAAGTGTCTCTTAAATTAATTATAGGTGTGTCTTACAAATTAATTAAGAGACACTTATAAGTGTCGCTTATATTAATTAAAAGACACTTACAAGTGTCGCTTTATGCGTCTCAAACGATTCCGGACGCACGATTTGAGACACTTATATGTGTCTCTTAAAATCAAAACCACGCATATAAATGTCTCAAAACCGTTGATTTGGTGTAGTGTTATATAGTCTTTCAAATCAGGGTTTGCAATCAATGTTAGCTTAGTAACAAAGCATTCAATATTCACCGTTAGATGAAAACCTGATTAGATACCAGCTAATATTTATCAACCATTAGATCGAAAACATAGCTTGTTATACACGCACGTACTTGAAGATTTTGGGTTTGTGTAACCGTACCCAAACTTGTACATTAGTTGGTTCAACACTAGTTAACCAAATGGTTAGCCAAATGATAACTTTCATATCAACCATATTATTCTTCACAATAACTAGTCCAAATGACTCAAATGAACTAGTTAGAGAGTTGTTCAATTGCTATGAGATCACATGTACTACATAAGACACAATTGAAGCAAAAACGATGTGATTCTCTCAAATCGATTCATGAACTATAAAGTCACGGTTTGCAATAGCATTCCTTAGATTATTAAGATAAGTTCACAAACATCATTTTTAGACATAACCTACTCAAGTTCGCGGACTAGGTTTGAGGACTCAAGTCAACCGGTTGTAGTTTACAAACTCCAGAAGAAATTCTCGGGTCGAGAACTTCCGTCAGTTCGCGGACTGAGTTGATGGCTCACGTTCTGGTTTCACTTGATCAACAAAGTTCGCAACCTTCGGTTCAAGCAATAAGGACTTATACATATATGTGTTTCCACAACAATGTTTATATCCTCCAATAGTTATATTGTCTAAACTCTCATTTCAATCATTGAAACATTCTCGGAGGGCGTTATATTGTTGTTATTCACAACCTATTTTTTGTCAGAGCGATTTCCAAAATGATTGAAACATAACATGAATTTTGTCACTAAGTAAAGATGAACTAGGCTAAAGCGAAAGGTTTACCAACACACATATCAAGAAATAGATAAGCGAGATATACTCATCTCGAAATGACATATGTGTATATTTTTAGTCTATATAGTAATACGACTTTTGTCTCAAGATAGGAGATATAGTAGATAGACTTTTGAGTGATAGATAAGTTCAAGTCTCCACATACCTTTTAGTCGATGAAGATCCACTGGTTCCTTGAGTAGTCCTTCGTCTTGTATAATGATTGACATGGGGTTCTTGAGCTCAACTACACTTTCTATCCTAGTCCGAGACCTTAGATATAGTAGACTAGAAATCAAGACTTTATAGTTTTAATCACTAACATTGACAAACATGCTTGAGATAGCAACGCATGCGAGTTCGACCGAGAAATGCTTTAACACCTTTGTGCGTAGATATGGATGGCATGGTTTGCCATTGCCACAGTGGTGTGTTTGTCATGGTTGGCATGCCTTGGCGCGGAGATGTGGCTGGCATGGTTTTCCATTGGCACATTGGTGCCGCTGGCATGCTTGGCATGCCTTGTCGCGGAGATGTGGCTGGCATGGTTTGCCATTGGCACAGTGGTGAGGCTGGCATGGTTGGCATGCCTTGGCGCGGAGATGTGGCTGGAATGGTTTTCCATTGGCACAGTGGTGTGGATGGCATGGTTAGCATGCCTTGGCGCGGAGATGTGGCTGACATGGTTTTCCATTAGCACAGTGGTGCGGCTGGCATGGTTGGCATGCCTTGGCGCGGAGATGTGGCTGGAATGGTTTTCCATTGGCATAGTGGTGCGGCTGGAATGGTTGGCATGCCTTTGCGCGGAGATGTGGCTGGCATGGTTTTCCATTGGCACAGTGATGTGGCTGGCATGGTTAGCATGCCTTGGCGCGGAGATGTGGCTGGCATGGTTTTCCATTGGCACAGTGATGCGGCTTGCATGGTTAGCATGCCTTGGCGCGGAGATGTGGCTGGCATGGTTTTCCATTGGCACAGTAGTGCGGCTGGCATGGTTAGCATGCCTTGGCGCGATAGCATGAGAATTAGCGTTTTGCATAGATGATGCCAGTCGATGTTAAGGGTTCTGCCGTGGAACATGACTCATATAAAAACAAAAGGTAACCCGATAATCCTTGCTTAGGCATGCTGATTGATTCAATAAATATGTTAAAGGTCATAGTGACGTCATGTCAGTTGTACAATTTTACGATTTTAACCCTAAGCTAAAAACCACCATCAACACCTAAATATTCTCCCTTACAAGAGTGTCCACATGTACCTCAGAATTGGGAAGCTCCACCAATGCGGAATCCTATAATATAGGGAATCTCAAACCGGCAAAAGATATTTAGGGCACGAGCAACCAAACATAACAAATTTCATAAAGGAGATTTGGTTCTTAAAGAAACTAGACGCAATTTGCATTCAACAGAGGGTTCTAACTGGGAAGGGCCTTTTATGATCGCTAAGTCAGTTGCTGGAGGATATTACAAATTGGATGACATCAAGGGAAATATAAGTATGCCAGTGATTCATGAGAATTGGCTCAAGATTTTTGATGCATAAAACATTCGATATCGGGTGTTTTATGTCCAAAGGAAAACGCTCAAAGACATCTGACGTTTGCATCTTAGGATTTTCTTTTAACTGTAATTTCAATTCCTCCAAAATGTTTGCAATACTTGCATCTAGTATTTGAATTCATCAATTTATGAAAAGTTCTTTTGTTTAAGAAGAATCTCTACCAAATCCAAAATCCAGAAGAAAATCCCCAATCTCTCATAAATTCAAAACCAATCAAGAAATTCAAAACCAAAATAAAATCTCACATCTCTCAGAAGTTCAAAGTTCAAGAGATTATGAAAAAAAAACTAAAGAAAGCCATCAAAGTACGATTTCTGCTTCTCAGCATTCTCCAAGACTTGCAAAGTTGCTTTCTCCAACTCTAGATTTTGAGTCAACTCAGCAATCTTAGCCATTTTCTCCACCACGGCATCACTGGTAAAAGGTATATTCTTCACTACTGCATCCTTGATGGTGTTGATCTTCTGACGAAGCCACTTCATGTTAAAGCCAAGTCTCTCAGAATTCTCCAAGTTGTACTCCCAATCAAAGAGTACATCTCGAGTGACGGTACTTCTGGGCCTGGTACGAATATCATATATGACACACAATATGTTTCCTAATTGCATTGTCAAGAAGTAGCTATGTTTAAGATCTTTTGTAACGACGATATGGCCATACATCTTCCACAACTTCTCATACATACTGGCATACCCAGTGAGAACGCTGAATCTACCAACAAATACATGATAAGGAAGTGAAGCACCAAATGGAGACTCACAAATAATCCCTACATTGGGATATTTATGTATTACTATACGATTCTCATATACTGGATCATCCTCTATTGTCATTGCAACATCTTCTCTTGGAACATTCTCTTCTGTTCTTGGCTCGGTTTTAACAGCAGCAACTGGAGTCTCAGTTTCCTCCATGACTTTGGCAGCAATATTATCATAACCCGGAGGTTCAGAGATGGTGAGGTCACTGCTTTGGTTCACCATATTGCTCGAATCATCAACATTTTATCCATTATTCTCAACTTCGGTATTTAGTACCTAATACGAAGATTACATGAGATTAGAGCACTTCAAGCATGGAAAGCAAAGTCAATCATAAAATCCTGCATATAAGTGAACTAACACTATCTAAGTTATTTATTATGCACCCAAGACATGGGCAAACGGTGTGGAAGTCACGGAACACGTTTTTCAATAAGCCCGACTGAAGAGATTCTACACTGCCCTGTATAAAATGACGAACTGGGAGCAATTGGTAAGAAATCTAAGGATGAGTCATATACCGTTCTCTTTGCACGGATATTTTCTATAACATATCAAAATTTTCATAGAAATCGGATAAATAAGTAAGGAGTTGTAGCCAAAACATTGGACTACATGCCAGCTGAAAATTTCCTGAAAGTCTCCTGGAAGTTTACTGTTTCGCTAATTTCGGCTCCTAAACATGCTCAAAATTGTAAAAGATTCTTTGAAAAAGCTTGGAAATTTCCTGGGCATGAGGATACATGGTTAGGACGCGAAAATCTGATGTCGTATGAATATTTATGGCGTTTTTGCTAAATGCTGAGTTCTGAATTTTTTCTGGCGACGTATTTCGGTAAAAAATTTCATGGGAATTATTATTTTCAATCAAAAAATCAGTAACTTTATACTTATATGAAGATAATACAAAATGGATACTTACTCGAGGAGTCTCCAAGTCATTCTAAGGGTTAACAGGGTCGACATTAACATTGGGAGCATCATTACTCCTATTCGGTTCCAACTCTCAAAGGTTCTCGTTCTCACCATTATTTGAAGATGAATGAGCAATCTGGCCATGTCAGTTTTCCATAACGATCTCCTCCTGGATGCATCAATAATAATTATCATTATTTCATTCAAAGAAATGCCGAAATCACTTACACAAAGGGATACTCACATCAACCTCTCCATCGATGCTGGATTCCTGGATTGTTCGTATGGAGGAAAGATGAATACCGTCAATAACCGATGGAGCAAAATTATGAAACCAATTAACAGAATTATTTTTGGATACTAATTACATGGACAAGAAAATCGCAACGATAAGGAAAATGCTAACAACTCACCAAAGAATCAGTTGGGGACTGCGTACTATTAGCTATTCTTCTGTAATTCACCCTGCTCCTGCTTTCTCCACCTTGGGGATTGTCTTGCCATTCAGATAAGTCTACAAGAATTCGAGGTCTCATAGCAAGACCACCCTACAATGAAATAATCGAAACAATTAAAGGTACGATTACTATGCTTTTACCAAAAATCATAAGAAAATATTTACCTGCGAAGACTCTGGAGATATTTTTATTTTATCACCATTAGAAAGAGGTTTCAACCGTGGTCGATCCAAGAGTATTTCAGCAGAAGGAAACACTTGTGTCGACGATTTGACATCCATTATAAACTTATACAATCATTCAAGTTGTTGATTCCAGAATTCTGCATAACCTGGAGTTACGTAAATATCCCGGTCGGTAAAAGAAAACACATAATCGCTCCCTTCCACATGTGTGTTATCTAAATGAGTCTTCAAATACTCAACCGATGGTTTATTCATTCGATGACCTAGAGCACACTAATCGAGGACCATTTGTTTAGATGCTCTGTTAATATTATATTCTTCCACCTGGAATTCTCTTGCATCGCCGACACTATGTAAACAGGAGTGCAACTTAGCATAAAATACTTCTCTCCATCACTCAACTTAGTGCCAGACTTCAAAGTGATGATCTCTTTAGTATCATTGAAAGTGATCAATTGCGATAAGAAAGAAAGAACTGTCATCTAGGGACGAAAGTTGAACTCAGACTCAGTGTCTAAAATTCTGGTAAGGCATGTCTTTGGTCGTGGTCGCTTTGTAGACCAACGCATAATCCTAGCACTATTTTTCTCAAAGATAGCATGACGAGTATCAACATTGGGTCCTTGCAATACCCTACAAGGAATTTGAGCATATTTTTCAAGGTGCTCCCACATTAAAGCTTGGAGAAACATGGTATTAGCGTATGTTTCGATTTTCATGAAGACGTCGGAGACACTGGAGTCTATAACTAAGGAGTCTAAGTTGGCGAATAGCGAACCTAAAAATAGACTACCAATGGGAAGTTTCTCACCTTTAGACATCTTTATAACGAAAGGAATCACAAATGGCTTCAGAAAATGTCTACTATCTTCAAGAATATCTCTGGAGAGCCACAAGCACAAGAAAGCAGGAACGGTTAAAGTACTATCAGCAGGTTCTTCAAGAACTCCATCTCTCGGCCACCGGTATCTCAACCATTCAGCATAGCTAGTTTTGGATGACTCGTTGAATTTGTGCATTTTAGCTTCCAACATGATAAACATCGCATTATCCTCAGCTGAGGGCTCTTCAGGGAAGTTTCCAGTAATTGGAAGATGCAGCAGAGCGACTACATCTTCCAAAGTAACGGTGAACTCTCCTCATCTTCATATGAATGTGTGAGTAGGAATGCACCAACGAGTAAGTAGGGCCACCATACCTGGTATGTCGTAATTGATCACTAAATCCCCAGTTGATTGAATGGCTCATGTCACTTGTGAAAATCCAACATAGTTCTTACATGACTATAGCCCAACATATGACGGGACCATCCGGAGAAATGCGTCAGGGGCTTTCGAGAAAGTTTGAGTTTCACGCGAGAACCCAAATAGTGCTTCCCACTCAAACAGAATCTAATTATCGCCTGAGGACTTACCAACTTGTTTTGAGTTATGTTCTGGGATTTATGAGCAACCGAAATGCAGAACCTGAAGGACGCTTTTCGGGTTTGTACTGAAACACAAAGAATTCGTCATCAACATTCGGGATATTCTTGGTCTTGTCCTCTTTTCTCCTGGAAGTCTTAGAATCATCATTTCTTGAAGAAACATCAGCCGAAGCCTCCTCTCTAGAAGAATCCTCTCCAGAATCATCATCTCTAGAAGAATCGTCATTTCTGGAAGACGCGTCTGTAGAAACATCCTCTCTGGGAGTTCCCTCTCTAGAAACATCATCTTCAGGAGCGCTACTACGGGAATCAGTCATTTTTGAAAAGTTTTTGTGACATTCATACACGAATTTCATCAACACAATGGAATTAAAGAATAATTATGATGTTCGCATCAACGTCTACAAAATGGTAATCCTCAACTCTTACCTGTTTACGATTTCACGGACTTAGTGATAACACTGTAAGACTCTAGAAACTTGTTCGTTTCTTCAAACCTGCAAAGACGAAAATAATTCAAAGTCAAACACCCGACTCTTTACTAAACTATGAATGATTCATATATCCTTCCATATGAACACTCGCTGATTTTTTACGTGTACATACACTTTAAAATCACCAAATTCATGCATACACCATGAGTTAACGAACTCACCAAATATTGTTTGCTTTCAACAATTGTTCATAAATCAATATTTGATTTATTTATTTATTTTTAAAAACGTGAACAGGTCACTAAATAAAATAAAAAATCGTGAGTTAATAACTCACGTAGATTATATATAAAAAGAAAAAACTTTTTGCTCGTATGAGCATTCGTTCTATAAAACGAGGGCCTATACTATTTTTATAAAAGTAAACATGTTCCAAATAAAGTTTTTAAAGTTCACAAATAAATTTTATCATGAACTACAGGTCTTTCAAGATTCCTTTAACTCTAAGGATCATTGTTTGTTACTTTTACTACGAACAAACCTACGTTCTAAAAAATATTTGCGAAAGTTCATGCTTTGAAAACAAATTTGGGTTTTCATGAAACCTTATAAACAAAATTTTCTATACTGCAATTAGACTATGTTTATTCAATAATATATGTATCTCTTTCATATTAGGGATTTTTGTTAGTTTTTTAAACTATTGAACGAACGCGCATACGTATTTTCAAAAGCAACAAAATTTCATAAAACCTAGCATGCTCATACTTGTGAAACTTTTGTTTTATAAAAAACTCTTGAAAACCATAAAACACACATAAAAAAATATATTCACGCACCTGGTCGGTGCCGGCCGGAAACTGTCTGGACGGTCTTCGTTGATCGTCAGCGACTGGAAAATCCTGGCGTGATTTTTTCTTCTCCTACTGCTCGCGTAAAGAATCAAGGGGAAGAGTGGTTGGTTAATCAATAAACAAATTTTTTTAGGGCTTTTTCCCTTTAATATTAGTTTTATTTCCAAAACCTAATAAAACATGGGTTTCCTTTTTTGGACTCGGGCCCATAAATCCTAAATTAACCAAAATTGGACTTTTGACAGACCAAATTAGCGATGCTTCATCTCTTCGTGTTCACGGAATCACACTCTATCACATTATCAGGGTCCTCACCCGAACATTTGCTTGTACATAACACCATTGGAGCAAATCGAGGATTCTAAAAATGCATTTGTAGACCGAGTTCAACACTGATCTCGTCTACTGGAAATCACCATTTAATGCTTAGTGCGGAACATGATTGTTCTCCACTAAGCAGGGGACTTAATATTGAAGGTGGATTTTCAACAAAGGACAAAACCGTAAAATCATGATATTGCAGGCTCCCGGCATGTGACGATTCATATTTTATGAAGCCATGATGAACATGTTCTCGAAAAGCCTCCACTAGCTGAGCGTTCGACACCTTGCATTTCATCATGACCTCTATGTAGAATAACATAATTGGGTGGTTCTCTGTAAGATTGAGAGCAATAACGCCTTCAGGACGTCGGTGACACTCACCGTTCCCTGACTACATGAGAGAGACCCACCTCTACATAGAAGAACGATTGGGAAGTTCTTCGTAAGATTAAGAGCAATAACGCCTTCAGGACATCGGTGACACTCACTGTTCCCTGACTATGTAGAGAGACCATGTATAGACCTAGGCGGTTCTCCGTAAGATTGAGAGCAATAACGTCTTAAGGACTTCGGAAACACTCGTTGTTTTCTGACTATGCACCTTTCATAACGAGTATGACGCTTTAACTGACTAATATTCCTTCTGTAATAGATTAATTCTACCGTGACATTCACCACTGAATTCCTAGAAAATAATCTATTTTATCTCATTACTCCAATTTCAAGATCGAATCCACGGCTGATCTCATGGAATGGTAATAGATAATCTTATTACTCTGATTTCATGATCGAATCCACGGATGATCTCATGGGATGGTAATAGCTACTTTCGTTACTCTGATTATGTGGTCAAATCCACGATCCCATGGAATGGTAATACATATCTTATTATTATTCTAAATTCATGGTCGAATCCATGGCTGATCTATGGATTGATAATAATAAATTACTCACTTTTATTACTCAGTTTTATGAATTATTCTCACTGAATTTCATAAATTAGTAATAAATACTCAACAATCGGGCATCTGGACTACCACTGAGTAAGCCCCATAAAATGGTGCAAGTGTACTCGACAATGATTTACGAACGAGCACCCAAATGCATGAACGAGCATGCGAAAATATGGGAAAAATGAGGAATCATGTTGTTGATGGTATTTTTTAGCTTAGGATTAAAATCGTAAAACCCTAGTCAGACAGTGACGTCACAGAACTTGAGTAATAATGTCTCCACTAAGCGAATTTAGTGAACCCTTTAATATGTCTGCGAGAAAATTACCAGGGTACCTTTTTTTTTAATACTATTTAGGGTTTCGATAGGCCAAACCCTAATTTCCACACCACATGTGCCAATGGCATGCCGTGCCAGCCACACCTCCGCGCCAAGGCATGCCATTCGCACCACCGTGCCAATGTAAAACCATGACATCCACATCTCCGCGCCAAGGAATGCCAACCATGCCAGCTGCACCACCATGCCAGCTGCACCACCGTGCCAATGGCAAACCATGCCAGCCACGTCTCCACGCTAAGGCATGCCGTGCAGCTGGAAAACCATGCCATCCACGTCTCCACGCCAAGGAATGTCGACCATGCCAGCCGCACCACCGTGCTAATGGAAAACCATGCCAGCCACGTCTCTGTGCCAAGGCATTCCAATCGTGCCAGCCGCACTACCGTTCCAATGGAAAACCATGCCAGCCACGTCTCTGCACCAAGGCATGCCAGTCACGCCACCGTGCCAATGGCAAACCATGCCAGCCACGTCTTCGCGCCAAGGCATGCCGACCATGCCAGCCGCGCCACCATACCAATGGAAAACCATGCCATCCACGTCTCCAAACCAAGGCATGCCGACCATGCTAGCCGCACCACCGTGCCACTGGCAAACCATGTCAGCCACGTCTTCGCGCCTAAAACATGCACGAGCATGCCAACCATGCCACCATACTGCTGGCTTCCAAACGAAGGGTTGCGACAATCGACGACTACCCTTCCCCCTGAGATGCAGATCTCAGCCGTACAAGTTCACCACCAAACGCGTGGCAACTTCTGGCCTAATGACAAAACTACACGGTTTGTACTAAACCCTAATTTGGCCACGCCAAAGCCATGCCACCATGCCGCTGGCTACTAACATCCCTCTTGATTTCTTCCTGAGTTTTACTTTCGGGCTATTTTCACTTCCCAAACGAGCTCAAAACCTAAATAGTTTGGCGTAAGAAGATAGGGAATTCTTTTCCGTACAGAATGGAGGGGCGGACCATAAAATCCGAGTCCGTATGAGAATTATACATCGATTCTAGTAAAGATCGCTAATTAGGGTTTTAGCATACCAAACCCTAATTTAGACAAAGCCGCAAGCGCTTCCCTTCCAAGCTGCACATTTCTAGTAGCTCCACTCCACGTTAAAGCCATGCCGGCCATGCCTTCATGCCGATGGCTACCAAATGAAGGGTTACAACGATCAACGACCACCCTTCCGTCTAAGATGCAGATCTTAGCCGTCTAAGGTCACCAGCTAACGCATGGCCACCATTGGCCCAACGCCAAAATCCTAGCTTGGCCACACCTAAACACATTAAATCCATGCTGGCCATGTTTTTATGCCGCTAGCTACCAAACGAAGGGTTGAAATAATCAACGGCTTCCCTTCCATCTGAGATGCAGATCTAAACCATTCATGTTTTCCACATAACGCATGGAAACTTTCGGCCCAAGGCCAAACATCACGGTTTGTACTAAAACCTTAATTCTGGCCATGGCTAAACTATGCCAAGCCATGCCGGCCCTAAACCATGTCGTTGGATGCCAAATAAAGGGTTGCAACAATCAACGACCACCCTTTCATCTGAGATGCATATCTCAGCCGTCCAAGGTTGCCAGCTAACGCATGGACACCTTTGGCCCAACGCCAAAATCCTAGATTAGCCATGCCTAATCATGTTAAATCCATGTCGGCCATGCTTTCATGCCGCTGGATACCAAACGAAGGGTTGCAACAATCAATGGCTACCCTTCCATTTAAGATGCAGATCTTAGCCGTCCAAGGTCACCAGCTAACGTATGGCCACCTTTGGCCCAACGCCAAAATCCTAGCTTGGCCACACCTAACCACATTAAATCCATGTCGGCCATGATTTCATGCCGCTGGATACCAAGCGTAGGGTTCCAATAATTAACGGCTACCCTTCCTCTCAAAATGCAAAATCTCGACCGTTGAGGGTCACCACCGGGCCGGCAAGTCTCCCAATATCAACTTTCCAAAAAGCAGAAACATGCTACATGTTTTCCACGAAAACACTCGAGACATCAACACATGTCACAAACTGGGGGATGCTCATTAGGGTATTGGTTTGGCGGTTTACAACGTGCGGCGTACACTACGCCCATTACAAGACAGTGTCATAAGGATGAGGCGGTTAGTACATACAGGGATTAATGGTGAAACGCTTTCCTTCTGTTGATGGTGGATTTTAGTTCAGGGCTAAAATTATAAAACCAATTTTAACGTGTTAACATCCTGCAGAGGATAAAGATGTTTGATAAGTAATGAGTACCTCTTCGCTTTATTAATTCACCTAGAATGGAGCATGTAGTAACAATCCCAAATATTCTGTGAATTAAACACACAAAATTCATCCAGGATGGAGCATGTAGCAACAATCCCAAATACCCTGTGAATTTTAGCATTATTAATTAATGCATGAATTGCTTTGTATTTCTTGTGCAGTTCTCAGCAGGATTCTCATTATTGGTAAGGCATGATGACTGATTGTTTCTCTCAGCAGAGTAAAATGAATATCCAAGTGTCAATAATGAGGCATGTACGAATTCCCGTACATGCTACATCTCTCGGCGTGTTATATTAGCCCGGTTGAGCATATTTTTCCTAAGGGAAATCTGGATTGTCCATATCAGTCTCAGAAATGATCACGCCCATGCAAGTTGGTCGCATGATTTAACCATCCTAGACAATCCCTAACAGGAGCAGGCTATCACCGCAATGACCACCAGCGGGCCCGTTTATGCCCTGACCGGTCGAACACATGATATGCCCCCAAACATCCATTGAACGACAACCTGAAATATGATGGTTGAGCTGGTATGGAGAAGCTTGGAAGAGCTCGTACGAGCAAGACTGCCAATGGCAGTCTCAAAACAGATCACAGCCGTCCAACTTCACCGGCCTAGTTAGACGGCATGGATCGTCTAGTGGTTGATCAGTTAGTTGCTGTCATGTACTTTGGCGGGCCCACTCTTTACTTACCTAACCGACTTTCTCATAGCCTAGTCATAGAGCAGCCAACGTTTGCTCAAAGTATGGCTAGCGTGATGCTTTAAAGGGTCGCGGAATTCCATTAGTGTCTTAAATTGATTACAACCATCCAACTTCGCCGGCATGTTTGGATGGCTTAGATCAAGCCTATGACCATGGGACATGTACCAACATGTTCACCGCCGGCCCAACGTGGGTCCCACAATTAGGGTTTGCAGCGCTGCATAACTATCGCAATTCGATCACTACCTTCCATCTTTGCAAGCTTAGATGAAAGGTGTAGATATAGACTTAAAAGGTCCCCAAGCATGTCAACATGATCACTGTGGGCCCACCTATATGTATGACTGATCGGCCTAGGCCAATTATGGCCGAACCTCTCGAAATGCGTGACCAAAATAGGCATGTCGCGCAGCTTCCAAATCCTTTGCGGCAATGGATTTCTGCCGCAAATCGATCTCGACCACTCCTCTTTGCCGGTCAAATTGAGTATCCTAGATCGCACTTTCATGAGACAAAGAGGTACATACATGTATACTGAAAGTCGTCTACACACATACCCGGTCGGTCCCACCAAAAACGTCTCTCATACCTGGTTTCGGTCATGCTGAAGAGTGATGCTTGCACACCTCTTCAAAACCCTAAAACTCCATCAACGGTCGCAGATGAGCGTCATAGATCATCTCGTCCGTCCAACTCTACCAACTTTGTTGGGCAGTCCAAACTTGGAGTTAAATGGATAATAAGGTGTCATGGTAATTACCATCCGTCACTCTACCACATGGAGTGATCGACCAAGGGAGGGCTTTCCTGTGCAGCCTCCTAAAGATCATTCGAAGACAGCTATACATGCATCTGTTTTAAGACGCATAATCCGCGACTTACTCCGTTAAGCTTTAAAACGGCGATGCTTTATGCATATTGAATATATTCGATGCATTACATGCTTACAATATACACGATATTTCTTGAATATCGATTTCCTAAATAACTCAGTTATTTAACCTAGCACCGTATGCTACTTCCTATGGGTCCCATGATCCACACTCGAGACATCAAACATGTCACAACCCGGGGGATACTTATTGGGGTATTGGTATGGCGGTTTACAGCGTGCAGCGTGCAACGCGGCATTATAAGAACGTGTCAGGAGGCATGGACGGTTAGCGATGATAGGAGAAGTGGGACAATACGTGATCGTGCAATCACCCACACGACCCCACTACTCCATCACTCAACTTCCTCCACTTCCTACGAGATGAGGGTTTGCGCTCTATGACTTGTATAAATAAGTCCTTTGCCTATTTCCAAACAACACAGACAAGCACAGAAAAACCAAGTGTTGTCATCGTATCCAGAAACCACCATTTTGATACAAGTCATAAACATCCAACACCTTCACAATCTCAACACCTTCGCTTCCCTTCCTAAGATCTACCTCATCTCCTTCACTTTATGACCGAAGCAAGTCTGGAACGGTCATTTCTTGGTTTATGCCAGAATTGTATAAATTGATCTCTCGAATCAAAAGCGTTCCCATGCAGTGCATTTGTTTAGGGTTTAGATTCATTTTTCATCCACACCCAAAATTACCAAAACCAGCAGAAATAGTTTTTACCCATAAACAGTTGGTGACCACAGTGGGAGATTAATATCACGGTTGCAATATCCATTTCCAAATTCCAAATTTCAATTTCTTCAATTTTGAAGGGATAGATCTTAGGTCCATTTCAATCATTAACCTATTCATTTTTTTTAATCACTAAGTCCAGCTTCTATCTTATGATGTATCCTCACCAGCCAAATTATCCGGAGGCCATTAATCCAAACCTCATGGAAAGTGTGGCCAGGATGCTAGAAGATGTACTGGCAAACCAAGCTGGTATTGCCAGAAGGAAGAGTGAGATGTTCCGTATTTTAAATGATATAACATTTGGATTACAAGAAGTCTCGCCAGGAGATTACCCGAGCAGTACCACAAACGACGACGCAGTGGAGTCTTTAGATAAGAATCGTGTCTTTACCAGCGAAGATGCAGAAAGGACACGTGGCCACACCAGGGGACCAAGTGGAGACTAGCATCATGAATTGTCTAACGAGGGAAGCTCAAAATAATTCCATATAGGAAAGGACTTGTCAGGAATGCTACAACCTTTATCGGATAAAGGAAAAGGGACAGCCTATGAAACCCTTACTGGGAGACTTATATATTAAAACCCTTGATGAAGTACAGAAAGCTACTCAATCTGCCGCAAATTTTCAGCCAAACGAAGAACTTCCTAATGTAGGAGAAATCATCCAAGAGTCACATGAATACAGAAGATGGGAATACTCGACTCATCTACCTGACAGTGATACTCACGTCTATACGAGACCCTCGAGAGAAGCTACGTCCCAGCAAAGATGACCAACCAAGCGGGCCGCATATATGTTGACACACGCTTGCGCTCCATCTCCGAAACGTTTTTCATATCAAGGTCAACAGGAGATATCACAACAACATCTGTCAATGCAAGATAAGCCTGGCTCAAGATACCCACATTTCCCATTCTGGATGAAGAAAGTCTTAGAATTATTGAAGGTATGGGTACGAGATGGAGAAGTCCAACTGCCTCCTGTGTGGCGACAACTGACTGATCAGGAGATGATAGATCCAAGATATTATCACTATCACCGTTTTCTTCACCACCCTACCAGTGAATGCAACGTCCTGAAGCGCATTTCCTAGAAAAATCTTAATTCAGAAGATTTTCCTTCCGTCTCCGAAGATTAGCGTGTGCAATTTTTCGAAGTAGGCGTTAGGGGAGGTCCAATTTCATATAGATGGAATTTCGAAGAGCAAGTAAGTTCTATTAAAAAAATTTACGGAAAGATAGTTTTAGAACCTACTGGGGACTTTACATTCCACACTAAGAAAGAGATACAATGATGCAAACCACCGTAAATATCATTGTAGAACCAGAATATCGCCACAATTTTATTCTCGCGATGGAAACGACACTTCTGCGAGAAACCCAAACATTTCTATAAGTATTAACAACACTTTGACGAGAATGTCGCAAGATTCTTCGATGACATTTGGAGAGGGTCACAAAAGAGTAATATAACAGTTAACGACTGAAAATATATGAGAAGAATAAATCTACTTTACGATGGTTACAAAGTTGGCGATGGTGAAGACTAAAGTTATGGAGATGAGATCGCGGAGTAGATCCGAATTAAGGGGAAATATTAGCTGTCTTCCACTATGTATTTTCCTATATAAAGGGTCCGACTAAATCCAGAAGAGGATGATGTACTTTTGAGAGTTGAGAAAGTTTTGAGGAGAGAGAAACTCCAGAAAGAAAGTTGTATTTCTGAGTTTTGATATTTCTTGTAAATCTTCCTGAAAGTGAATTAATAAAAGTGTTGTTGTTCATCCACAATTATGACTTAATTTTCATAGATTCTTGACAAGGGTGTAGTGTGGGAAATCCTGCAACTACATTTTGGCGCCCGAAACAGGGAGAATCAAGCTAAGAAATCTCTAATTACAACTTGAAAATTTGAAGAAATTGTTAGAATTGAAGAAATGGATAGAAGAAGAAGAAACACATCAGAACCACCAACAACTGTGGGGAGAAGTAAAAGACTTGTAGGTGAAGGAACGGGTGAATTAGAAGAATCTTTAAGGATAAGATCAGAAAGAAATAGAACAAGAAATGAAGCAGAAAGTTCAATCCAACAGCCGAATCAACAAGCACAAACGCAAGATAGGGATGTGGATTATGATAGAGTGAGTGTGCATACTTGGAGGTCAGATTCGATAGAAGAAGCAGAAAATCGACAATTGAGAAATGAAGAAGAAGGAGAAAGGAATTAAGAAATGGTTGGAGGATTAATTCATGAAGAACGTGAAATAGTAGATGATTTGAGACAAAGAATACAAGAATAAAGAAGATTAGAGGCAGAAGAGCGTGCAAATTTAACAAGACAAAATCATGAGCTAAGAATGGAGAATTTGAGATTACAAAGAAGGAGATCAAGAAGTACTGTTAGGTCAAATTCAAGATCATTCAGAGAAGAACCAAGGCAAAATTCCCCTATAAGAAATGTTGGAGAAAATACTCGAGGAGAAGTGCAAAATATAGAAGAAGAGATAATTGGTGATCTTTATAATCCGCGCGACAATAGAAATCAAGGGGGAAGAAACAATCAAATTGAAGAAGAAAATCCCGAAGAAGGTAGGAGGATATTACATGGGCGAGAGAATCAAAAAATGATTGAAGAAGAAATTGAGAATCATTACGCTAAACAAGCACGTCTAGCTCGCGAGAGAGAAAGATTAAGAGCAGAAGTAGAAGAACATGAATTTCGAGAAGCAGTGCGAAAAAATAATCATGAAAATCGAGAAAGGAGACGTACACAAAATCGCTACAATGGTAATATTCAGGAGGAATATGATAGGATACAGAGGAGAATAAAGAGGCAGCGAAGAGAAACAAGGAGAAATGAAGAAATTCGTAGAGAAGAAGATAGGCAGTTACGATATCAAGAGGAAGATGAAAGAGAAAATCGCAGAGAAATACGAAATGATGATGAAGAAGAAGATACACAAAATCTCGCAAGACAAGAAAGGCAAGAACTCAGAAGAAGGGAAACAGCATTAAAGAGGCCAATGGAACAAAACTCAGCTGAGAATGAGCAAATATTGAGAGAATTAGCAGAAATGCGAGGAATGATAAACAATAGAAGAGAAGGAGGTAGAAGGAAACTTGATGAAGCTATTGAAGAAGCAGCGAGAACTCCATTTACCCAAGAAGTACAGTTAAGAGGGATACCTCCAAAATGCAATTTACCAAAGATTAACCAAAGATTTTTGATGGAACTACTTGTGCTGTTCAACGCGTCAAGGCTTATGTTAGATGTATGCTACAGTGGGAGAATCATGATGCTGTGTTATGAAAATATTTTTCATCCAGCCTAACTGGCGAGGCGTTGAAATGGTTCGATGGATTACCAAAAAAATACCATAACTTCTTTTGATCATTTACAAGCTACATTTTTAGGAGCGTATATTAGCAACAATTCATCGCGGCCGGGTATTGAAGATGTGTTTGAGTTAAAACAAAGAGTTGGCGAGAGTCTGAAACATTTAACCATAAGATGGAAGACAATGTGTAGTGAGATGGCAGGAAGATTTGACGAGATATATCTTATCTTGTCTTTTATCAATGCAATGTTCGCGACCAATCACAAATTTTTAGAGTCAAAAATACAATCACTATGACTGAACCGCGAGAACTACAGGAAGAATACATTACTTTGGAGGAGAAACAAAATGAGATGGAATCATACCCAATCGCGAACACCAGCTCACTAACGGAAAGTGGAAGTTTGCTCCCTAAAATGATAAATAATGTGGCGAGCACCTCGCAGCCACAACAAGAGAAGGTGGTAAGTGAAAACCAACAAAAATTGGTAGCAATGGGCAGTCGAGATCAAGAAGAATATGAAAGGGAGAAGAATTATTACAATCGCGGTGGAAATAATAAGATTCAAAGACTTGATCAGCCGCAAGAAACTTATGGCGGACAAAGGCAGAATAACTTTAGAGGGCAAGGAAATCAAAAGATAATATGGGAAGAAATTAAGATGCCACCTCTTAATGCTAGTATAGAAAAAATATGGGAAGCTATCATTTTAATGGAAAATATACCATCCCCATGGAACATGGGAAAAGAACCACATCCTAACAATCGCAGTCAAGAATTTTGTCCTTACCATCATTTTCATGGCCACACAGTAAATGACTGCAGGAATGTAAAGAGAATAATTTTAAGGATGATCGAACAAGGAAAGCTAAATCACTTTTTAGCAGGACACCCACAATCTCAACGATTTCCTCCAGCACCAGAAACTCGCAGAGTGAATGCTGTAAAAGGAGCAGAAACATTCGTGATAGAAGTTGGGGCTAAAGCAAAGAATTTGTTTTGTAATTCCATAGTACATTCATACAGAACTATAGAAGATTTCCATGATAATGTTTTAAGCAGAGTCTTCGCAAAAAATACAGATGGGAGAGAGATAAAGAATATTGCGAGAGCCTCGCCATTAGAAGAATGGAAAAAACAGACTATATCTTTCAGTGCACAAGATGTACCAGGGCTTGGAGAGCAGCATGATAACCCATTGGTAGTAAGGCTAGAGATAAACCCAAAGCCAATACAAGAAGAAGATGAAGAAAACGATGGTAAAATTGAAGACTCATGGGCCATAAACAGAGTCTTAATAGACACCGGGAGTTCAATTGATATCTTATTCTATCATACCTATAGAACCATGGGCGGAAGAGATGAAGATTTGATACCATCAACGTATGAAATCTATGGATTTAACGGTACAGCTAACAAACCAAAGGGGGAAATTGAAATGCAGATACCGTTGAAAGAAATATCTTCGAAAATCTTATTCTGTGTTGTGGATATTGAATCACCTTATAATGCTTTGATAGGAAGACCTTGGTTACACGGGATATTGGGTGTAGCATCTACTTATCACCAGTGTATCAAGTTCCCTCATCCTAAAGGTGTTGGAATTATTAAAGGAGATTGGGGAGAAAGCAAGAAATGTTATGAAATTGATATGAAATCTTGCGAAAAAAGAGCTGAGAAGAATAGAAGTTGGAAGTACAAAATCAAACAACAACATAGGTGTGAAAGGTTAATGATTGATACAATAAAACAGAAAGAAGATGTGAAAGCTGATAGTGAGCGTCTTGCAGAAAAACAGAATCAGAAAATAGTAAGTAGAGAGGTAAAATGATGAACTTTAGAGAACTCTATGAATGATTTGTTTGAAGAATATGTAATTGAATAGAATATTCTGCTTGAAAGAATCGCAAGATTTTACAAAAAGAAAGAAGATCAAAGCTATGAAATTCTATCGTAAGTAGAGAGGTAAAAAGATGAACTTTAGAGAACTCCTAATGAATGATTTGTTTGAAGAATATGTAATTGAATAGAAACAAAACCTATTCTTGGATTTCCAACTATATATGGTTAAAGAATCTCTTCCAAGATTTTGACCAAAAAGAAAGAAGATTCTTGGTAAAGCTATGAAATTCTTAGGATCGTCTTGTAACTATAAGCCATTAGTCTTGTAAATATGGATGGGAGGAGCTAGTCTTGTATGGCCGATGTGCCCTCCTTTAAGGGGAAACCATGGGGAAGATAAGGGAGGCACCCTCCATTAGGGAGCTGATAAGTGTCTTAAGACGGCAATGTCATGGGGCTTTATGATTGCAAGATCATTTAGGCCTATCATATTGTCGCGTGACGAAAATTATACAAAGGCAAAAAGCCTAAAGAGAAAAAGTTAAGATGAGATCAATGGGTCTTTGCATGAAAGTGTAAAGACGTCCTGCGATTTCATCGCAAGACGAAAAAGTCACGAGGCTTTGATCTCGTGAGAGAACTTAGACTTGTCATATTGTCACGATATAATCGAGCAATACTGATAAGACAAGATCAATGGGTCGATACATGCGAATGTAAAGACGTCCTGCGATTTTGTCGCAGAGAAATAAAAAAGTTGGCAAAATAAGACCTTTAACTAGGAAGGCATAATAAGACCAAAAGATTATCACGATACTGCTCGCAGTATTTATGAGATTTCACAAGTACTGAGGCATAATTTAACGCCAGTACTAAAGCGTCATATTTTTATTACAATTAATATTTAATCTTTATGCAATTTTCTCTTAATGCAGATGAATAATAGAGGCAAGTATGGGAATGCACAGAATGATGAAATTATTATTCATCTAGCATATGATAAAATTGCATTGATAATACTAAGTAACATACTTATACAGATCATTAAAAGATAACAATTATATTGATTGCTTTGCATAAGAGAATTGTTTTTTTGACTAATACAGATAGAAGCAAAAAGAATTTATAATAGCGGAGAAACTCACAGCTAATCACAAAAAAGAGGAAATAATTATACAAAGAAGACAAAAGAAGCAGACAACTAATTAGACTGATCACCATCTTCATCGTCAGATTTCTTATCCTCATCGTCAGATTTCTTCTCTTCATCATTGTCAGATTTTTCTTCATCGTCAGAATTTCCTTCTTGTTCATCATCACCAATACTATCTTCATCGTCAGAATCTTCAGCTTCACTATCGAGATATAGGTCTTGGAATTTCTGCTGGGATTTTTTCTTCCAGATCAGGATATGCAGAATGAGAGATATTATGATCATCACAAACCAACTTAATGAATTTATTGCGAGTAATAACGAGAGATCTGTTAAAATTCGCAGTAGTAATGTTGAGATGATCCTTTAATCTTAAATACTTCTCATTGAGAGCAATAAGTTTGGTCGCGAGTTGATGTTTCTCATCTTCAAGTTCTTGAAATCTCACGCGATAATTCCCCTCAGCAACTGCGGGAACGTGACAACGAATTAGAAGCTTTATCAGGAAGAATATTAAAATGAAGAATTAGCAAGAATTGAACAAGTTAACAACCTTCTCTTTCAGAAATCATATCTCTAATTAAAGCAGCTTGTTCAACCTGGAGACTAACATCTACACCTAGGTTGTTTATGGCATTATCAAGAACTTTTGCAGCCTAAGCAAACTCATCATCGCTATTGATAAGAAGACGAGAGCGAGCTTGAGTTTCCATCGCAAAAAGATCCTCATTCTCGCGGATAAGTCTATCTCTTTTCACTTGAGTATCAAAAATAGTTTTATGGAAATCTGCTAGAGCCTTGGCACCGTTTTTAACAGCAAGATCCTTCTCGTCAATAAGATCACTATTCATTTTCCTTAATCTATTTATTTCTTCTTTTGAATCAAGGTAAAGACGTTTAAACCTGTTGGTTAAGTTTAAATTGGATATGTGCTCTATTTTCAAGAGGGTAAACTTGGATTTAAGTTCTTCAAAGGAGAGAGATCTAATTTGATCATCTGAGAAGTTACTTAGAGAACTATTAAGGCGAGCAAGAAGAGTATTATCATTTATAGGTTCAGGAAAAGATTGGAGGAATGTTGCCTCATCAGTAAGACCATAAATATCTGCAAAATGGTTGCTTAAATAAGCTACAATAGGGTGAGAAGAATTAAGAAAGAAATAAAATAGATTATACCATATAATTTTTGATGAGCTTTATCAAGATCAGAGAACTTCTGCTTGTCAGCTGAGGCATCAGTTTCCAATTGCTTATTTTTCTGCGAAGATCAGCAACTTCCGCCTCTAGTTTTTATTTCTCCTGGTGAAGGTTATTAACTTTTCCTTCTTGAATAACACGTCTAGTGTCCAAATCAGAAGCAACATCAAAAGAAGCTCTTCCAACCTGCGAGAGAGTTATGTAAATTAAGACTTGGCGAAGAAATAAATACAAAAATAAAATAAACAAGAGGAAACATACCAGTATGCCAAGAGAATTCAAAAGACTGGGAGTTAGCAATCTTGAAACTCCGCGAAGAGAAGAATTATCAGCTAAGATAGGAGCATCGCAAATGTTAGCGAGAGACTGAGATATTTTAGTGATAGCTTTGTATCCATACTCATTTGGGATACCATGTTCAGTATCGCCAAAAATTTTAGATAGCTGAGCCATGGAAGACTCAGAAGGAGAAGAATTCACCATAGAAGGAGCACCATTATCAACATCAAAGTTATCCTCATTATCTTTATCTACATTGACATTTAGGTCATCAGGAGTAGGTTGAGGAGTTGAAGAATAAGAATGTTGAGTTTTTCTTTTCTTTGAAGGAGGATCGCCAGATTTATCATCACAAGGGGCAATATGCTTTTCTTTAGCAGAGGCGGCAGATTTTCCTTTACGATCGGTGGAAGATTTTCCCTTGGGTTTTGGTTCTAATGGTTCAAGCTCTTCAATCACCTGCAAGTACAGATAAAGATAAGAAATAGGGGCAACATATTGTTAAAATCTATAAAAGAATATTTCTTACTTCATCTGTGAAGGATCTCAGATCTAAGAGAGTGTTGGGTTTCCTAAAGAGCTTATAGCTGAGTTTCATTCTGTCAATCTAAGAAAAATCAAAGATATTAGCGAGGATGTAAAATATGAGGAAGATAGTGAATAATAATAATGCAAAAGTTGAGATGATATATACTTATTTAGATTTTTCAGGCCAACTAAAGACCCATGGCTGATACTCTTAAAGATCCACGGGCAATGCGAGAGAACCAGAGATATAATCTCCTTCAAGAAATAATGGAAAAATAAACCACTTGTCATCGCTAGAATGGCGAGGGCCCTGATTGGTCTTTGTATGAAAATCAATATCCAACATGACAATTTTATCTTCAGCGATTTTATCTTTCTTCTGTAAGCGGAATCCCCAGCGAGTGCGATCTCTTTTCATGGGAATTATGTTATAATTGATAAAGAAATTTTCCACAGTATACATCGCAGGAATGATAAGAACATCTTTGAATTCAGGATTTTTCGCTTCATCAGGATAGCGAGAACCTTTATTAGCCCCACGAGAGGCATATTCAAGTAATAATCTAATATAATCTCCACCTAATTGATACACTGCTCGTGAAAATTTCTCATGAGAAATTATTTGATAAAACAAGGGAAGCTCTGGGTCATAAAGTGGAATGGGAAGTCCAGCTTAAAGTTGACCTAGCGATACTATAATTTTATTGCGAGAAAGTTGATGTTCAGAAAATAACTTGACAGAAAGTTCAGATTTAGTGTAGTTGCAGAATAACCTACAACTACACCCTCAGTAGAATTTGGAAAACTTAAGAAGTTCTTGATGATGAATGACAATTTTCTTATCAATTCTCTTAATTGATTACAAAGAAGTATCTAAATGGAACTAGAATAGTTACAACTTTCTCTATTCTCTTTCCTAAGATATTTTCTAACACTCATTAAAAGAACCTCTCGAATTTTACATTTGAACTCCTATTTATAGTAAAATTTGTACAACTGTATATGTGTTGCGAAGTATCACAACATATCTTCGCAAGATTATTTTATGCTCGCAAATCTTTCATACTTCCCCGTGATTCCTCTATCATCGCATTGTTTTGTAGCTCTTTCCTCTTATATTTATTACGATGTTCGTAAGCTAATGTCTTGTGATATTCGGTACCTACATCTTGCCTCTTCTCATGTCAATTCTACGAAGAAGGAATGTCATGAGAACCTCTATTCTCATAAATTTAATATAGTTATTACCACCTATTACATTCGCAACACGTATTTTTCTTTTCCATTAAATTTTTGACACGTTTCTTCGTAACCGTTCTTTTCAACCGTTCACGTCTAATCGCATTGATGAGTTTCTATCTTCATCGAACTCTCTATTCTTTATAAATATTATCTTTTGTTCTTCTTTTTATTCTCTTATCCTATTCATCTTCCTCATCACTTCTGCCTCTGCAATTTATTCCCTTTTTCTGCTACTACGATTTCTTATCTCTTTCACTTCTTTTCCTTCCTATTTTCTATCCTACATCCAATGGCTCCGAAGAAGAAAACTATTGAACAACTTAATGCAGAGCTTGCTGATAGGGACCTCATTCTTTCTGAAATTTATGGTCATGACAATAAGTCTTCTCTTTGTATGGAGCTCTTTACTGATCTTACTTGGAATGATCCGAAAGTTTTAATCTCACGAGGTCAAATCCTCGCAGGTCTTCCTCTTCCTCTTTATGATGTCAATCTTCCTTTATTCTATGAAATTATTTCCCACCCCAATTTTTCATGTGCCATTTATCAATTGACTGGTGATTGCATTCACATTCTGGTTGAATTCGCAACTCTCAACTCGCTTTGGAAAATCTTTGTATTCAGTTGATCTTAGGAAACCTGGATTTCGAGATATGGAGATTATCATTGCGGACTATACAGTTGAGAGTTTCTTCAAAAATTACACATTAATTCCTGCGAAGAAGGAAGATAAACATTGGGGTGTTCGTCTTCATCGTAAATCTAAAATCGCAGCAGATGATTTTCTCATGCACGATATTGATTATGCCTCGGGAAATAATAAAACACCTCGTCGTTCTAATGATGAAGATTGGTATAACTACCCTCTAGCATTATCGGGTTCTTATATTTCTGGGATAGTAGATCTTCCTGCGAATCTTCGTGATCGTAACTATCAACCTTGGGTCTTTTCTTGGCTTAGCAAAGATAAAAATGTATGTATCTCCATCTCCTTATCTTCTTGTTATTCTTCAACTTATTTTCAAATGAGGTAAGAAACACTCTTATATGCTTTTTAAACAATATATTGTTGCCTCTGTTTCTTATCCTTATTTGAATTTGTAGGTTCTTCCTGATCTTCCTGAGGTTGTTGCGAGTGAAAACAAGAACTCTACTTCTTCCAAAAGGTTAACTGCGAGACAAAAAACACTTCACTCTGTGAAGGATACCCAAACTTCTGGTAGTCAAGATGATGCTCTTCGCAAAGGAAAAAGTAAACTTGAGGATGTTGTTTTTGAGAGGAAGAAGAAGAAACTCTCGACCAATGCTTACTTTAATGTGATATCTTCTAGTAAGAACGTTGATGAAGAACAAAATGATGATAGTGACAAATTTCCTGAGAAGGATCTTGGTTCTAATTCTGATACCATCTCTGATAAGGGATATGATGATGACAATGATGAAGAAGATGAAGATTATAGTAATGCAGAAACTTTTGAATTTGCAATGATTCAAGTATCTGAAGCTTTTATCCACTCTTCTCGTGGGTTAGGAAATTCTCCTACTGCGAATGCTCGTAAGCTTATTGCGAAGGCTTGTAAAGTTCCTACTGTACTCAATAACAACTCCCTTAATGGAATTTCAAGATTCGTCTCTCCTGCTACATTATATGCTTTAGGGAGTATGGTAAGTTTCTTTTCTATTCCTTGTTTGTTTCCCTTATTTTCATTAATTCCTAACCCTTTTTATTTGTTCAAGTTGGAAGAATCAGCAGAGCAGCTGCTTCTGATTGGGAAAGACGTCATTCCATTGCTGAGAAGAAGACTTTAAGCCGTTGTAAGAAGTTAGAGGTTGAAAATTCAAAACTTCGTCAGAAAGTAGAGGATTTAAGTATTGATAATGCAGAATTAACATCTCGTCATGGAGATAATCCTCAATCATGAAAGCATCGCAACTCGAAAGTTCTTCTCTTCTTGAGGAGAATAATCAACTAAAGCTTGAAAACTCTTCTCTTCGTAATGATAAGAAGCAATTAGAAGGTAAATTCTTCATAATGGTAAGTATTTTGATTACTTTTCCTTCGTAATTTGCTAACCTATTTCTTAATTTCTTCCCTTACTGCAGAAAATTATGCGAAGATGAATGATGATCTGGAAACTATTCTTGCCGGTCGTAACCATAAGATTTCTGATTTAAGGTCTCAACTTCTAATTTCCCAGAACAACCATAGCTTATATGTCAAGCGTTTCCGAGCTAAGATGACTCGCAAGATTTGTGAAGACAATCAAATTCCTCTCAAGAAGTACCAGACGCTCCTTTCTGAAGAAATTCCTGAGGATACCCCATATCTGGAAATCTCTGATAGTGAAGTTGAAGATGATCTCTCTGAAGAAGAAAAAGAAGATCATTTTGATGGGAATAAATCACCCGAAAAATAGCTTTACTCTTTTTTGTATATCTGCTCTAGTTCTTTTCATACAATACTTTCTTCTTTCCTGCACTTTTTATCAACCAACAATTTCTTTTTGAAGCTTAACTAGTATTAATGTCTTAATTTTGCGATGATGAATTGATCTTTCTTTGATTGAGTGTTTCCCTTATTCGCATAACTTGATCATGTGGAGAGAAATAATATATCTTAAATACTTAGTTTAGTATATCCTTTCCCCCTATTATTGCTCTTCAGATGATCAAATATTGTTGGAAGTATTAGAATATCTGCCTCAATTTAATTTGCGAAGCTTCAACTTGTTGCAATTGTGAATAAGAAATTCTCCCTTTGAAATATAAGAAATACGAGGTATGAAATATCCTTAAGAAATATAAGAAGTATAAAATATCTTTGAAGAAGTATTAGAAGTATTCAATCCGTGAAGAATTATCCAATGTATGAAGAAGTATAAGAATTATTCAATCCGTAAAGAATTATTCAATGTATGAAGAAATATATCAAGTATTTAACCTTCGCAAAATTTAATAAACATGAAATATACGTTGAAGAAGTATAATAAATATGAGACGTTCTTGAATAATTATAAGAAGTATTCAAATTGTGGAAAAATATTCAATATATGAAGAAGTATAAGAAGTATGTAATTCTCGTAAAATTTAATGAATACGAACTATCTGTTTTTGATTGCGAATAAAATCGCATCTTTTGTTATGTCTTCGTGATATATATATTCTTGTAAAGTTTCTTCAATGATATTGATGGGATTGCCTTCTTTGTTAGGACTTCATGATATATATTCTTGTAAAAATTCTTCAATGATATTGATGGAATTGCCTTCTTTATTAGGACTTCATGATATATATATTCTTGTAAAAATTCTCCAATGATATTGATGGAATAAGTTTCATTAATTGCTGTGGTATTATCATGCCTTCCTAAGTAAAGGTCTTATTTTGCCACCTCTTTTGTGATAATATTTGCGATAATATGACAAGTCTGAACATTCTTGCGAATATACAACCTCGTGACATTATCGTCTTGCGATGAAATCTTAGGACGTTTTTACACTTTCATGTAATAACCCATTGATCTCATCTTAACTTCTTTGTTATGTTCTGCGAGTTCTCTTTTTCTGTATATTTTCTCTCTCTCTTTTTTAGCAGAAATTCAGTTGGTGCACAAATATGACAAGTCTTTATGTTCTTGAGAACAAGAAGCCTCATGACATTTGCGTCTTATAGCACGTATCAGCTCCCTAATGGAGGGTGCTGCCCTTTATCTTCCCCTTGGTTGCCCCTTCAAGGAAGCGTACATCGACCATACAAGGTTAGCTCTTCCCATCCGGTTTTGCAAACAACCAGCTTTTGATCGCAACCTCTTATCCTTTTTGCCTATAGGGCTTATAGTTACGAGGTTGCACCCTATGGGGTATCTTTGGGCCAAGTGCATCATTTTCCAAGACTTGTCAAGAATGGCAGATGTGCTTCAAACCCATCCGACACTCTTGACTCAACCGTGTACCTCGACGCCTTGATCGTTTTCTACACTTCTTGAGAAAGACAGTATGCCTTAGTCGCCCAACCTATATCCTGGTACTTCGCAAGATTAGGTTGATAATCCAAGGTGTCTAACCCGGATAGGTACCCCGCTTTTGGGTTGTACCCCGTAATGTCCATGTACTCAGGTTCCTTAGTGGTGTTCCGGTTTCTCTGAGCCATGCTTATAGGTACCCCCTTAAATGATGTACTTTAGGACTTTGCCTCTTACGAAATGTTGCTTCGCGAAATAGGGTGTACGCCACAAAGGTTTGCCTGTGTAAAATTTCTGCGGCTCTCTTTCTTTTTTGAAAGCTAATCACAGTTTGCGGTTTTTTGTTCGTAAATATGTTTTGCGTCTTTCTTCAATGAAAGATAATCGCAAAAAAAAAATAATTGTATTCATAAAAATACTTCACAAATATTTCACGTTGCGAAATACCTCATTTCATTTTCTTGTTTTTTCAAAATGCATTTTATTATACACTGTGAAGAAATGTACTGATTACCTTCGTAAATCATACCTATTCTTTACCTTCGTAAATTTCTTGTATGCTCAATCATTGTAACTTCATTCCTTCATGACTTAATCTTCAGCCATTAAATTTTCACTTCTCTTTGCAGCCTTTGTTCTTTTTCTCCAATTTTCCTTCTCAACAGTTTTTCCTTCGCAAACTTCTACTTCAGTATCGTAACATTTCTTCCCTTCTGCCCAATCACCCTTGATAACTCCAATACCTTTAGGATGAGGAAATTTTATGCATTGATGAAAAGTTGAAGCTACGCCTAAAATCTCGTGAATCCAAGGTCTCCATATCAAAGCGTTATATGGTGATTCAACATCAACAACGCAAAATAAGATTTCAGTTCGCATCCACCCTAATGGAATTCACATGCTTATTTCTCCTTTAGGTTTATTGGCAGTTCCATTAAAGCCATAAATCCTGTAAGTAGAAGGTATTAGATCTGCATCCTTTCCCCCCATGATTTTGTAAGCGGGATAGAAGAGAATATTGACAGAGCTTCCTGTATCAATTAAGATTCTATTAAGACCAAATGATTCTCCATCTGTATCATCCTCACTTTCTTCCATACTCAGAAAAATTTCCAATCTCACTACCAATGGATTATCATGTATTTCGCAACCTTCTGGAATTTCTGTAGCTTCAAAATATATTTCACGCTTCTGCCAATCTTCGAGTCGTGAAATTTTTGCGATGTTCATTATTTCTCTTCCTTCACCATCTCTCGCATATACCCTACTTAACACATTATCATGAAAATCTTCTATAGTTTTATATGAGTGAACTATAGAATTGCAGAAAACATTTCTTTCTTTTGGTCCCACTTCAATGTGTAAGATTTCTTTTCCCTTTTCTTGTGTTGTATTCACCATGCGAGTTTCCATTGGTGCTTGCGGTAATTGTTGCGATTGTGCTTGCTTGAGTAAAAAGTGATCTAGTTTGCCCTGATCAATCGTTCGCAAGATAATCCTTTTGATATTATTACAACTATTTGTAGAGTGCCCATGAAAATGATGATACAAGCAAAATTCATGACTTCTTGGACCAATTGGTGGTTCCTTTCCCATATTCCATGGAGTTGGTATATTTTCCATCTAGATAATTGCCTGCCATATCTTTTCTACACTTGTATTCAAAGGTGGCATCTTTATTTCTTCTCTTATCATTATTTGACCTCCTTGACTATTGTTATAATTTTGTCTATGATTCCCTTGTCCAAAATAATTCTTCCTTTGTCCCCCATAATTTTCTTGCTGCTGATCTAATCTTGGGATCTGGTTGTTTCCTCCTCGACTGTAGAAATTCCTTTCTCTATCATACTCTTCTTGATATTTACTTCCCATTGCTACCATTTTTGGCTGGCTATTGTTGGTTTTCTTTTCTTCTGATATCTGCGAAGATGTTTGCGAAGATGTTTGTGAAGTACCTGCTACGACATTGATTCTTTTAGGAAGTAAGTTTGCTCCTGTATCCTGATTGCTGGTGTTTACTACTGGATATGACTCCATATTGTTTTGCTTTTCTTCTAATGTAATGTACTCCTATTGAAATTCTCGCAATTCTGTCATCATAATCGAATTCTTTCTTCTGAAGATTTGAACATATAATTGTTCAGTTGCGAACATCGCATTTATGAAAGACAAAATCAGGTATCTCTCATCCACACGTCCTTCCATATCACTGCACATAGTTTTCCATATTCTTACCAAATGCTTCAAACTTTCACCAATTCTTTGTTTTAAACCAAACACATCTTCAATGCCAAGTCGCGAGGAATGATTTGTGATATATGCTCCTAAGAAAGTTACTTGTAGATGATTAAATGATGTAATAGTGTTCTTGGGAAGTCCTTCGAACCATTTTAGAGCTTCTCCTGTTAAACTTGATGCGAAGTACTTGCATAATACAGCATCATGATTCTCCCATTGTATCATGCATCTTACATATGCTTTAATGTGCTGAATAGCACATGAATTCCCGTCAAAGATGCTAGTTAACGTAGGAAGATTGCACTTTGGTGGAATCCCTCCCAACTGTACCTCTCTAGAAAAAGGAGTCCTCGTAGCTTCTTCTATTGCTTCATTTAATTGCCTTCTATCTCCTCATTCTCTACTGCTTATCATTCCTCTCATTTCCGCTAATTCTCGAAAGATTCGTGCATTTGCTTCAGAATTCTCTTCTATTGGCCTCTTCAACGCAGCTTCTCTTCTTCTGCGTTCTTGCATCTCCTCTCTTGCGATTCTTCGCATTCTATCATACTCTTCATTAATGTTTTCATTTGCATGATTTTGAAAATATCTCCTTTCCAAATTGTCACAATTGTTTTGTTGCAGAGCATTTTGAAATTCTTGTTCTTCCATTTCTGTTCTCCTCATCCTTCTCATATGAATATCTGGAATTTCTTCTTCTTCATTTCTCCTTCTTCTGTGATTTATTTCTTCCTGGTTTGCGTGAACTCTGATTCGAAGATTTGGTTCGCTCCTTGTTATTTCTTCTCGTTGATTCCCAATCTTCCTCCGAATTCTATCACACCCAAGATTTTGATTGTTGCGAGCTTGTTCACGTCTTCTTACTCCATATTCGTAATTTTTTTGATGCATAGCTTGTTGTCTCTCAATTTCTTCCACGAGTTTCCGCTCTTCCTCTTGATTTTCTTCACCATTCTGATTATTTTCCCTTGGAAGTGGCTCTGTTCGTAAATTCTCCATATTTTGTTCTTGATTTGGCACTAGAATGAAACGATTCTCTCGATTTATTTCAACTTGATTCTGTGCTTGTTCTTGCATCTCATTTTCACTATTGATTGTTGGCGAATTTTGTTCTTCTCTTCTTGGTCTAGCATTTGATCTTACAACACTTTGAGATTTCCTCCTTTGTAACATCTCATTTTCCCTTCTCAATTCTTGATTCTGTCTTGTTAGATTGGCACGTTCTTCAGCTTCAAACCTTCGTTCTTCTTGAATTTCTTGTCTCAATGTTTCTAACATCTCCGTTTCTATTTCACGAGTTGTTCCTCCCATCAATCTCCCATTTTCTCTAATTTGTGGTTCTATGTATGTTTTTGCTGGTGTATCAGTTCTCCAAGTGTGTATACTCACTCGATCATGATCTTATGTTTGTTGAATTTGATTTCTTTGATTATTCCTTCTCCTACTAGGTTCTCCTGTTACATTTTCTTATCCACCTGCAAGCCTTACACTTCTTCTTACTGCAGTCAATGGTTCTGATGTATTTCTTCTTCTAGCCATTTCAGATTTTCAAAATTCCCTAGAATTTTTGCTAGAAAAATCTTCAAATCCCTGTTTCTAGCGCCAATTATGTAGTTGCAGAATAACCTACAACTACACTCTCAGTAGAATTTGTAAAACTTAAGAAGTTCTTGATGATGAATGACAATTTTCTTATTAATTCTCTCAATTGATTACAAAGAAGTATCTAAATGGAACTAGAATAGTTACAACTTTTTCTATTCTCTTTCCTAAGATATTTTCTAACACTCATTAAAAGAACCTCTCGAATTTTACATTTGAACTCCTATTTATAGTAAAATTTGTACAACTGTATATGTGTTGCGAAGTATCGCAACATATCTTCGCAAGATTATTTTATGCTCGCAAATATTTCATACTTCCCCGTGCTTCCTCTATCATCGCATCGTTTTGTAGCTCTTTCCTCTTATATTTATTACGATGTTCGTAAGCTAATGTCTTGTGATATTCGGTACCTACATTTAGAATCTTGACCTGGAATTGTTGACAAAGTAAAACCTTTGTTTTTGAAATTTTCTCTCATCTCGTTAAACGCAATCAAATTCTTAGCACCAGCAGCCACCATTTTTGAAGTATGGGAATGAAGGAAGAAATTGAAAAAGAAGAAATAAATCGCGAGAATAATAACTGCGCAATTTACGGAAGAACAATAAAGTTGCAGAGAAGAAGAATGAATAAGAAAGTAAAAAGAGGAAAAGAGAAGAATGAAAGAGGTATTTATAGAGGAAGAAATTTCTCGAGAAAATAAATGCAATTAATGTAACGAGAGGACATGAACGGTCAAATCGCAACGGTTTAAATTAACGTGTCAAATGTTGATTGGAAGGAGAAATTACATGGAGACAGCTGGTGAAGAAACATAGAAACGTGTCAGAGCCAAAATTATAATGAAAAGATAAGTAGTTGCGGCATTTTGATTCTCATATCTTATCTTCTTCGCAGAAAAGACATGAGAAGAGGCAAGAATGACCAGAATATCGCCACAATTTTATTCTCGCGATGGAAACGACACTTCTGCGAGAAACCCAAACATTTCTATAAGTATTAACAACACTTTGACGAGAATGTCGCAAGATTCTTCGATGACATTTGGCGAGTGTCACAAAAAAGTAATATAACAGTTAACGACTGAAAATATATGAGAAGAATAAATCTACTTTACGATGGTTACAAAGTTGGCGATGGTGAATACTAAAGTTATGGCGATGAGATCGCGGAGTAGATCCGAATTAAGGGGAAATCTTAGCTGTCTTCCACTATGTATTTTCCTATATAAATGGTCCGACTAAATCCATAAGAGGATGATGTAATTTTGAGAGTTGAGAAAGTTTTGAGGAGAGAGAAACTCCAGAAAGAAAGTTGTATTTCTGAGTTTTGATATTTCTTGTAAATCTTCCTGAAAGTGAATTAATAAAAGTGTTGTTGTTCATCCACAATTATGACTTAATTTTCATAGATTCTTGACAAGGGTGTAGTGTGGGAAATCCTGCAACTACAATCATGTTTTGTTTTCCCCTCAGACGTGTTCCTTTTCACACGATATTTGCAACTTTACGTGCCATGAATAATATCGTTAGAATAGTCACGTTATTTATAATCAGAATGCAAATTCCTTCTAAAAAACAAATCTCTTTCAGAAAAACCATTCACAAAACTGTCTCAAAATAAACCAATCCAAAATTCAACCACCTATCAGTTCAAAACCTGAAACCAAATCATGAAAAAAAATCCTCACGTTACTCAAAGATACCTAAGAATAAAAGAAATACATGAATTATTCAAGGGAAGTCGTCCAACAACTAATTGATCTTTTTGGCAAGAGCATCTCTCATGTTTTGGAGAGCAGCCTGCTTCAGCTTCAACTCCTGAGATAATTACTCAACTTATGCTTCTTGCTGAGTAATGAGGTCCATAGATGGGACATCGACCATTTCGCATTGAAGCTTCTGGATTTCGGCGAATCCTTCACAGAACCAGGAGGCGTTAAACTCATATTGCACGAACAAATCTTGGTGAAACTCCCATTTTGCAACTACCTCTTCAGAAACGGTGCGCCCAGTCATGATGCTAATGCCGTAGATGGAAGATAAGGCTTCTTCAACATGTTTGACTAATGCGAAGCGACTTTTAGGCTTCCTGGAGGTGGCGATGTGACCATACTTCTTCTATATCTGGGTGTATAACTCTTCGTACTTAGACAGCACGCTGAATCCTCCAACCAGCACATGACCTGAATAGGGAATGTCGAAAGGAAGCTTGAAGACAGCTCCAGGAGCAACTGGTTGCATTACCAACACTTCGTCAGTCACAAGAGATTCTTTAGGGGAAACCACCGTGATTTCCTTATCAGTTGGAGGGACTTGTTCAATTATAAATTCTTCAGAAGGAGCCACCCCAATGACCGTGGATGTTTTCTTTCTTGCATTCCTTACAATGTCCGTCTCACCCATAAGATTAATTTCTGCCACTGTCTCATCGACAAGCTCACTGAAGTCACCACTCTGGGAGACGTTTCCTTCATTATCGGTCGAGCTTGCACTATCTTTGTCATTGTCTTGAAAAGGATCAGTATCACCAGACTTCTCGTTGTGAAGATCAGTATCGCCATACTTCTCGTTGTGAAGATCAGTATAGCCAGACTTCTCGTTGTGAATACATGCCAATCTTGTGAAAACATTTTATTTTGAGATTCCCTGATTTCAAAAAACAAGAATTATCTTTAGTAAGGATTACTCCAGAGGAATGGAATTAAGGAATCTACATAAAGGGATTTAAAATACCTGCATATTAGAAGAATTAAGGACCACGGGACCGCATGCTTGCTTCTTGTCCTGGGGACTTCATCCAGTAGCATCAACCCTGGTTCGTTTACCTAGAAGCGGCTTCAAGGTATCGGCGGATGGCTCGTCGTGAGGGATTGTCACAGCTTCTTCAGAAAACATTTGTAAGGATAATAGCTGACATATCCAAAAGTCCTTATACTTGGAAGTTATCGCCGACCTTCTTTCGATGGACAGGAAAGGAAACCTTTGATCTGATGTAAAGACATCATCATTGACGATAAATGGAACAAGATCCTTTGAAGGCGCTGGTGGACGATGGATTGGAACACCCTGGTCAAATCCCATTTGGCGTGCGGCTCTGTCGATATTATATGGAACAACACTAAGGACTTCTTATAAGAGAGATGTGATGTATCCTGACATACAGCTTTGCAGAAATATGGCTTCTCCAGGATTCATGGGTTTCCCTGCAGATAACACAATGCCAGAAGTGGTGGTAGAAGTTTCTGGTTGAACCATGGAAGGATGGACCGGTCCCATGGGCAAAAATCTATTGCGTACACATTATCAAGAAAGTCTACAAGTCTTGACCCAAGTTTTGGATGTCTATTCTGCTTACGGAGTATTCTCGAACCGCCGTACAAACTGGGAAGGTGAAGTTTCAGGAGCACGAGTGTAACCCTTGAAGTGTTCCCATAGACATGCCTTAAGAAAATCGACGTGGATATATGACTCTACCTTCTTGTACCATTGGAAGCATACATTTCTACCGCCAAAGAATCTAAGTGACAATACAACGATCCGTGGAATAAAGAGCCCAGAGGGAGAACCAGGCCTTTCGCCAACTTTATAGCAAATATACGAGATTGCTTCTTATAGTCTTCTTTACAGATCCATCATCAAAGATGTCCCTAGACATCCATAAAGACATGAATGCAACTACACTGAGATCGTTATTCAAAGCTTGAGCCGGCCTTAGTGTCTTAGAAGACCATTCAAATACCCACTAAGTGTAAAAACACTTCGCGTTCTTTTTTTGTTGCTCGTACTCACCCACCTTCTGAAGTATGGTGTCGTGGACAACATTTTCTTCGGTAGATAGCTCATAGTGAAGATTTCCAGCAATAGGGAGGTTCATCAACACAACAGCGCTTTCCAAGGTGATAGTCATTTTTCCCCACCTACATACAGCTGTATGCGTAGAGGGATGCCATCGGAAAATGAAGGTGATTAAGCCTAGGGAGTCTTTCTTAATGTGAAGAGTTGCAGACGTTATAACTGCATCAATGATTTACGCCTTGGTCAAGTTATCTTTGATATTCTCATTGATCAACATGCACCTCATCCATCCCTCATAAGAGCTCATCGGAGTTTTACAAACCTTAAAGTCGATAGGAGAAGGCGGATACTCCTTCTTCTGAAGATAGAACCTCATCACGTACGCTGGAGAAGATGATGGAACATCCTCTTTATTTTCCGAGACTGTAAGAAAGATTATTTTATAGCCAGGATGTTTTCTAATATTTGGAAAAAGCACAGTGAATAGCTCATCATCTATATTCGGCATGTCTTTGGATTTGTCAACACCTCTTGATCAAACAACTACAATGAGACGAAATGGAAAAAGGATCAGTGCATCAATCACGCAAGGGTGTTAATGGGTTCGAGGCAGGCATAGCCAGGTCGATCGAAGCAGGCAAGGCTGACACTCGAGCAGAAAAAGCACAAAATAGCTCTCGACCGAAGCAGGCACATCCCCACGGTCGGGCAAAAGAGCATGCTCCCTTGACCGTGGAAGAACAGGAACGCGGCAGGTCTCACGACCAACCAGGTACGGTGGGCCCACCTTCGATCAAGCAGGTGCAACATAGTTGATGTTTGGTCGAAGCATACACGTGGTGGGTCCCATGTTTGTTTAAGGTTGCATGCATGGTTTTTTTCCTACGGGTGAGGGAGCGAACGAGTTCATCCATGGAAATTATGTTTACGGGATCTAAGCCATGGTGTTATAACCTAAGGCTAGGTTTTGCATGCAAGCTGAAAAAAGGAACAAAAATAGCATATTCATGGGATTCGTGGCTTGTTCTACTGAGAAATCCTAGCAATATCAACGGTTCTACTATCAATTTCGGCGGTGGAATTAATCGTAGTATATCTTGCAAAAAAAGTTCCATCTACGATGGATGATTTTTCGAAGAGCAAAGTGGTTTACCTAAGAATTGGGGTTTCTACAAAAAAAAAAAAAAAAAAAAAAACAATGAAGAACGGACGAAGCACCTACCTGTCGTTGGTGAACGAGCAATGACGGATGGTCAAACGGCGGCGAAGTCGGTGCGTCAGCGGCAGGCGGCAACGTCAATGGAATCCATCAACGGTGGCAAAAGCTGTGGACGGGAGAAGCTAACAGAACAAAAAAAATATAAGAAAATAAAAGGGGTCGGTTTCCTTTTATACACAAACAATTGAAGAATCCTGGTAAAAAAAGGATTCCCTTTTTAGTTCGAATGCCCAAGGAAGGAAACCTGTCCCACCAAAATTCCATGCTCGCGCGGCACGTTCACATGGGCAATTACTAGAGGTCGATCAAAACTCCTTCGGGTAAGCTTCCTTATCCTGTCTTCTTACATTGTATATGTCACCATATAATGCCTACCCCACAATAGTGTAACCATTATGTGCTAGGCATGGGAATTAATGTTGATGGTGGATTTTAGTTCAGGGCTAAAATTGTAACACCAATTTTAACGTGTTAACATCCTGCAGAGGATAAATATGTTTGATAAGTGATGAGTACCTCTTCGCTTTATTAATTCACATAGAATGGAGAATGTAGCAACAATCCCGAATATTCTGTGAATTAAACACACAGAATTCATCCAGGATGGAGCATGTAGCAACAATCCCAAATACCCTGTGAATTTTTAGCATTATTAATTAATGCATGAATTGCCTTGTATTTCCTTTGATGTTCTCAACAGGATTCTAATTATTGGTGCGGCATGATGACTGATTGCTCTCAGCAGAGTAACATGAATATCCAACTGTCAATAATGAGGCATGCACGAAATACCCGTATAAGCTACATCTCTCGGTGTGTTATATTAGCCTGATTGAGCATATTTAATTTCCTAAGAGAAATCTGGACTGTCCATATCAGTCTCAGAAATGATCACGGCCATGCAAGTTGGCCGCATGATTTAACCAGCCTAGACGAGCCCTAACAGGAGCAGGCTATCACCACAATGACCACCAGCGGGCCCATTTATGCCCTTGCCGGTCGAACACATGTTGTGCCCCCAAGTAGCCATTGAACGCCAGCCTGAAGTAGGGTCGTTGAGCTGGTATGGAGCATCTTAGAAGAGATCGTACGAGCAAGACTTCCAATGACAGTCTCAAAATAGATCACGACCTTCCAACTTCACCGGCCTAGTTGGACGGCATGGATCGTCTGGTGGCTGATCGGTCAGGTGCTGTCATGCACTCTGGCGGGCCCACTCTTTACTTACCTAACCGAATTTCTCATAGCCTAGTCATAGAGCATCCAACGCTTGCTCAAAGTATGGATGACGTGATGCTTTAAAGGGTCGCGGAATTCCATTAGTGTCTTAAATTGATCACAACCATCCAACTTCGCCGGCATGTTTGGATGGCTTAGATCAAGCCTATGACCGTGAGACAAGTACCAACATGTTCACCGCCGGCCCAACATGGGTCCCACATTGTGACGGATCATAGAATTTTGCTTCCAGCGGGTCGGGTTACGGATCGCTTGGCAAGCTCCGACTCTCTAATACGCCAATAAAGTAAAAATTTCGTTTAATCCTGCATACTGTAAAAATATCATCAGTTTAAAGGTCGTAATTCTATGAGCATATGTCCCATACCATAATACTCATAATATTCGACAAGGGATCTAATTTCAAAAATACTAAGAGACGGCCGGTTGCCTAAAATCAGAGTTGGCCAGTTGCCCAAATGGTAGACGGCCAATTGCCAAAATTAACACGGGACAATTTCCCAAACAGACGGCCAGTTTCCAAAATAAATACGGGACAATTTCCCAAACAGGCGGCCAGTTTCCAAAATCTACAAGGGGTAATTTCCCTTTAATGACAGACGGCCAGTTGCCAAAATCAACACGGGCCAATTGCCCAAAAACGGGAGATGGCCAGTTGCTAACTCCAATAATTCATACGGCCAGTTTCCTATTCTAACAGTATATATAGATAATTGCCAATGTCAAGATACAATCATCTCTGAATAGGTGGTATGAACTGTCAAACAGCAACCACCACTTTCAAATGATATGAACAACAGTGCGGATTTGTGCTGAACCGCATAGCGGCTACCTACGTACCCTCTCCGTTGCTCGAAGGGATGAAGCACAACCGTAGTTCGTCAATGATTCACTTGGATAGTATGAATTGCCCACAATGACAACAACTATCCCTTATAAGAAGATAAGAACTATCCTCATTTGCATTGAGGTATTATGGATTGCCTAGTAACAACTATCCAGGTACACCAACATGTTATTCCTTGTTATATTGTATCTTGTCTGACCTGCACGTCACAATGCATTAGCACATTCCAAATAATCTAATTAAGTAACAAAAACATCTTATAAAAAGTATATACATATATGTTCATGTGAACTAACTTCAAGCAAATTTCCCATTATTTCTGCCAAGGGAAATGCAGCGATAATAATTTTGGAATCTTCAACTGTCAGCACTAAAACCACAAATTTACATCATTAATCTGGTACAAATTATGCTCAATACTATCTTCATATACATAATTGAACAATTTCAAGAGTTTATTGGAGGAGTAATTACGCTGGTATACCAAACAAATTTACAATAATCAGGAAACTTGCTCTGAAATGGGAAGGCATTCGATCCATTACCTTTGATAAGCCGAAATTTAGTTCTGAGAACCTTATCAAACATCCATGCCAATACATGCTATGCACACGAATCCACTAAACTACACCAACCATTGCACAATAAGTGTTCATAGCCAAAGGCAACCTTAAATACAAACCTCGCATATATGCGTCATACCAAATGTGTGACATATAGCATAATAAACCTCAAACCTCAAAGATCTACCACTTGACTACCAACATGTAACCTTAACAAGTTTGTACTTTATCTTACAACCATTGTGTGGTCTGACAAATTAAAATCAAATAATCCAAGTTTATGTAAGAGTACAGAGTCCAACTTATCAAGATTATGGAAATATCAAACAACTCCCAAGTATGTCAACCGTTGAAACACATAAGTGGCAATACATGAATAACAACTAATTGTCTGACTGAATACCTCACCTTCATTATATGATTTCAGGCACATTTTGATTGAGATGGACAAATTACGGAAATATTCATGAATGAATGGTACAAAAGGGTAGCAACAAAACTAACAAAATAGTTAGTGGCCAAGCAAAACCCATTCATTCATGAATTCTGACATGGGTTAATTCCATGACTTCAAATCAAAGTTCTTTGAGATCCTTTTTAATAAAAACTTTATGGATTATATTCTCAATAAAGAATTTCAGAAATTATATTAAGATTCAATACTACTTTCAACACCATGTATTTCGCGGTAAAATCAAATTCTCGATAAAGCAACATAAACCCATTTTCTATTTTGCTAGGAACATGTCTTATCTAAAAGAATAATCAAGGTATACAAAATGGTTAGATGCACAACCATTAACCGAAAACAAATTTCTTATATCACCTTAACATAAAGTTAAAGGGAACTTGCATATAGCTTAAGAATTTGATCATGGTACAAGTCACAAAACATTCATACATTTCGACTACCATACATGATTTATGCTTCATTGAACGCAATCATGGTTTGTGCAAACTTCACATTACCAAAGATCACCTGATCTTCATGAAATATCTACAGTAGACTAAAAACTTGGGTTAGAAAAACATATCCAAAAATCATCAAGTTCCAAAGGTTCATTAGAGAGATTCACACATCAGAACATGAATGTTAGATTAGATAATCTACAGAATTCATCTAGGATTCTCATACACTTTGGGGTAGTTACACTTATCCAATCTTCATGAAATTTATACAAAAGATTCATTATATAATTTTAAATAACATACCAAAATATCAGCTTAATCTGATTCGTAGACAATGATAAATGCTACGAAACATTTCCTGTTCAGGATATAAAATCTGCAGAATGAAGTTACATATCATGCAATCTTTTCCATTGTAAACATGACCTGATCTTCTTGAAATTTTTAGCGTACATCAGACACATAATGAATTATGACTTGCTAAATTTCCATCTCAATCCAACCATTGGATCTCAACATATCAGTAGAACAACGACAGAGATTCTAAGGTTTATAAAACTGAGTTACAATCACACCATGCAAGTTTCTTTCCCAAAGTTTGTTACTTATGAATCAAGTATATAATAACATACCCACTTTATAATTTAGAAGAAGAACATAATTATAAAATCCCCAATTTCATGAAGAACCCTAATTCCTAAATTCTCAAATCAAAACAACAAAACATGAAATTGATGCTCTTTGATAACTACCCATTGTTCCAAAACGTAGAAACTTCAATGATCCATCCTCATTTCAAGCAAACCATATCCAAAAACAATTAAAAAAAATTCAGTAGAATTAGAAAAAGAGGATTTCCCTACCTTTCATGCGAACAACCCCCAGGTTAACAACAACGAATTAAGGATTTCCCAAACTTGATTTCTTTGATTCCTCAAACAAATTATCTAAAGTTCTCACCTTGGAAGATCTCTAGAGAAATTAAATAAGAAGAGGAGAAAAGCTTTTCTGTGTATGAAGGAAAAATATTTCCCCTAACCAGATTATGAAATTAATCCAATGAACCATATCAATATCAGTATGTAACCATAGCTCAAAAGCTCACTGATTTTCATTTTTAAATCATGTTCTGGATTCTCCGTCTCAGCTCTCAGAGAAAGTGAAAAGGAAGAATAATAAAATGAAAATAAAATAAAAAAATCCCAGAAAAGAAACATCAGATCCCCCTTTTAATTGTTGTATGACAATTAACTAAAATGCCCCTTTCACATGTTTGCTATGTGTTCAACTGCATGAACCCAAGAATTCTTATTTAGGCAGACTCTCCATTTAGACACTAGCACATGAATATTAAAGAGTTAGGTACTTCAACGTGTGGAATTTACTAATGGGTTCGGTTGAACCCAAGAAAAAGGGTTTGGACTATTACACACATAATCGGCCCCTCCAAAAACGGAGCATGACTTGCCAAACCGTTTGGTGGAAGTCGTGTGTGCGTGGCTGTTTTGAAACCCTAATTAGGGTTTGCAGCGCTGCATAACTGTCGCAGTTCGATCACGACCATCCATCTTCGCAAGCTTAGATGAAGGGTGTAGATATAGACTTAAAAGGTCCCAAGCATGTCAACATGATCACTGTGGGCCCACCTATATGTATGAATGATCATCCTAGGTAAACCATGGTCGAACGTCTCGAAATGCGTGCCCAAAAATAGGCATATCGCGCAGCTTCCAAATCCTTTGTGGCAATGGATTTCTGTCGCAAATCGATCTCAACCACTCCTCTTTGCCGGTCAAATTGAGTGGCCTAGATCGCACCTTCATGAGACAAAGAGGTACAGACATGTACACTGACAAGCTGTATACACGCATGCCCGGTCGGTCCCGCCAAAAACGTCTCCCATGCTTGGTTTCAGTCAAGCTCAAGAGTGAAGCTTGTGCACCTCTTCAAAACCCTAAAACTCCATCAACGGTCGCAGATGAGCGTCATAGATCATCTCGTCCGTCCAACTCTACCAGCTTGGTTGGGCAGTCCATACTAGGAGTTAAATAGCCAATAAGGTGTCGTGGTGATTACCATCCGTCACTCTACCACACGGAGTGATCGACCAAGGGAGGGCTTGCCTGTGCAGCCTCCTAACGATCATTCGAAGACGGCTAGACATGCATCTGTTTTAAGACGCATAATCCGCGACTTAATCCGTTAAGGTTTTAAACGACGATGCTTTATGCATATTGAATATATTTGATGCATTACATGCATAGAATATACACGATATTTCTTGAATATCGCTTTCCTAAATAACTCAGTTATTTAACCTAGCACCGTATGCTAATTCCTATGGGTCCCACGATCCACACTCGAGACATCAAACATGTCACAATATGGGGGATACTTACTAGGGTATTGGTCTGGCGGTTTGCAGCGTGCAATGCGCCATTACAAGAACGTGTCAGGAGGCATGGATGGTTAGCGATGATAGGATAAGTGGGCTAAGACGTGATCGTGCAATCACCCACATGACCCCACTACTCAATCAATCAACTTCCTCCACTTCCTATGAGATGAGGGTTTGCGCTCTATGACTTGTATAAATAGGTCCTTTGCCTATTTCCAAACAACAAAGACAAGCACAGAAAAACCAAGTGTTGTCATCGGGTATCCAGAAACCATCATTCTGATACAAGTCATAAACAACCAACACCATCACAATCTCAACACCTTCTTCGCTTTCCTCCCTAAGATCAACCCCATCTCCTTCACTTTGTGACCAAAGCAAGTCTAGAACGGCCATTTTTTGGTTTAGGCCAAAATTGTATAGATTGATCTCTCGAATCAAAAGCGCTCCCGTGCTGTGCATTTTTTTAGGGTTTAGATTCATTTCTCGTCCACAACCAAAATTACCCAAACTAGCAGAAATGGTTTTTACCCATAAACACCTTCATTATGGAACATCAATTCCAGGCGTTACCGGTTACCACCTCCTCCCATTTACTCATCTGTTTCCATTTATTACGAGACCAGAGTACGTTTTACTTCGACTTGTATAAATAGGTCTCACCTATTTCCACCAGAAAACAAGTTTTGGTCATGAGCATACAACACTCAGAAATCACTTGTTAGCTTTCCCATATGTTAGATTTCACTTTATAATACAAGTCAAACAACTACTCTTCCAGAATCAACTATTCCGGTCTCAACACTCTCTTCGCTTCCCTCCCCAAAACCAACCCTTCTCCTTCACTTTGTGACCGAAGAAAGTCTGGAACGGCCATTTCTTGGTTTAGTCCGGATTTGTACAGATTGATCTCTCGAATTTAAAGTACTCCCTTGCAGTACATTATTTAGAGTTTAGACTCGTTTCTCACCCACAACACACGAAATTACCGAAACCAGCAGAAACTGTTTTCACCCTCAAATAATTGGTGACCACAGTGGGAGATTAATCTCTCGGTTACAATATCAATTTATAATTCCCGATCTTATACTTCAACCAAGATATCAAGGTGGTGGAAGCAAACGATCCGCTCAGGGATCGACGACTTAGTTACCTGGTGACTCAGTTACCAGTTATAACACGACAAGGGGTGACTGGGGACTTCCAAGATAGTAAAAGCAAACAATCCGCCCAGGGATCAGCGAATCGATTATCAGATGACTCATGGACGACTGGCGACTTTCCACGATCACAATGGCGCTTCCCATAAAACTCAGACTTGCACCCGGAAGATCCATTTTTCGTTAGGAGATCCAAAAAACCGAGTAAGTATTGCTAGACAAAATACATGGTCTACTAATTCAAATCTTCACTGAAATGATAAAAACCTTCCCATGTTTCATTTCATGCTTCCTACTGTCGTACAACATTCACAATTTCATGGATTTCCTGGGATACTTATGCTACTTATAGTCATAACCAAAACAACATTATTCTAAAACAATTCATTCCAAAAGAATAATCCAAAACCCTCATAGATAACAATTATCTATTAATTCAAATCAACCATAAACCAGGCGCATTGTTTGCCTTTAAAAAAAAACAGTCACCCACCCGTACGTGCCTACTTTGCATAATAATGATCACCCATCACTATTCATGAGGTAGCCGACGTTACTACGGTGATATTCGAAGAGGAATTATTTATGATGAAGTATTTCTACAAGTTTATGAAAGGCATACCCATGGCTAGGTTTTACACCAGTTCAGAAGAAAAATATTTCTACAGATTTATGGAAGGCATACCTATGGCTAGGTTTTGCACCAACGCAAGAAAACAAGAAAACAAATTGAAAAAGAAACGATGAAGTACATAGCTGGAATAGGCTTGCCCACTTTATTTCTACCACGCTACCGCTAATATCAGGACGTGATAATGAAGATACGAGATAAAATGGAGAGCCAACCCCTTTCATAGGCATAACTCTTTTGGAATTTGAATAAGGAAAGGATTTCATGTTTGATCTACGTATGGAAAGAGGCAATTGGGCCCGCAAAAACAAGTCTGTGACACGCCAAGCCAGCGTCGTTCCAAGCCAACCGCCCACGCCATGCCCATCCAACTGTCCGCACCATACCAAATCCAAGCCAGTGTCCATGCTAATCCAGCGTCCACGCCAAGCCAGCGCCCATTCCAAGACGATCCAGCGCTAACAACTTGCATCTTTACAGCAGCTTGCATCTTTCCAGCACCAGCATCTTGCATTCTTCCAGCGCTAACAACTTGCATCTTTACAACAGCTTGCATCTTTCCATCGCCAGCAACTTGTATCCTTTTCAGCGCTAACAACTTGCATCCTTCCAGCGCTAATAACTTGCTTCTTTACAGCAGCTTTCATCTTTCCAGCGCTAACAGCTTGTATCTTCCCAGCGCCAGCATCTTGCATCCTTCCAGTGTTGCTCTTGAACGCCTAGTAGAAGGGAATCGTCAATCTAATTTAATCACACATAAATATCAGGAACGGCTTCTTCAAAATTGAAGCAAATAAAATCAGCAACCTCCTTGAGCTCACAAAGACTCTTTTCCTGTCAAGAGATGCATGATTTATGGGGACTTCGCCCGCAAAATCGTGCAGTATATGATGAAACATTTATATGAGATTTTATATTTACCCAAGGCACAATTTCAAGACATATTTGCAGCCCTCAACCGCACTGCATCAGGAAAGCAGCTGTTTCCAGCCAGGAAACCGTTCCCAAACCCCCAACCTCTCTTGGAAAGCACGATTGATAGATGGAAATAGAAACTCCTAACCACTGTTCGCTTGAAGTGTATCCAGTTTGACATCACACTGATTGACGCAGCCTCTCCGCTTCAACGTCCTCCAGAAGCGTCTCTTCTTCAACATTCGCTTCAATAGTCGCTCTACTTTAATCTTCGCTCCAGCAGCCGCTCCACTTCAGCGTTCTCTCCATAAGATCCTCCAGGATCCAAAGACGAAGCTTTAGCGTTTTACTCTATAATTTTCAACGTCCTCTCCAAGAACCGAAGCCGCTTCAACGCCTCCTTCCCGTCAAAGCTCGTGGTCATGGACAGTTTGCTCGCTTACGCATCCAGCCAACCTACATTGTTTCCATGACAATGTAGTCTCTTCTGATCACATCTGCTTCCGAGAACCTGTGCCGCTCATTTTTTGATACCAGCGAGAGATTTACCAAAGCATGATCACTACAAAGGTAGAAACATGTAAACCATATTTGGGGACTGATGATCTACACAGAATCCCTTCACTATCAAATCTCAGAAGACACAATCAACCAAAAAGTCATAGTAAAGACGATTTCATTTACTCTTCAAGGGTGGAGCGTAAGAATATCATCACCTCTCTGTCTAGAAGACGCCCGCAACACTTTACAAGGCCGCGGTGGATCCCAAGCCTGCTCTGAAGAAATAACTTCAGAAATTAAAGAAAAGTGCGACTGGGGACTGCTCATCGCAGTCCATCCCGATGACCATCAAAGATTCATGAGATAACCCTAGACACGCGGCTGAAACATCTTCTTGGAGAAAAAGAGGGAGCTACGATAAACAACATAACTCTCTCTTCGCTATCCAGAATATTTCGTCCATGTGCATCCCAACAACACATCCATAAGAGTACAATAATCTTGTATCAAATCCCATGGACATGGATTCAAGGCGATGCAATGAAAGTAGGCTACACAAGGAGACTACCAGCGCGGGACTGAAAATGCGGGGGTCTAACAACCTCACCCAATATTTCGATTAGCAATCTGTATGGACAACTCCGAGTTGTTTTCTAGAGAATCAACTAGACAGTTAGACTCAATCAATAGAAAATACTCAAGGAGTTATTATCTCAATCTCTCGATTTGATTTACTCAAGCAAATATGATTCATGAGTCTAATCAAAGAGAGATAACTTAGATGGTACCAAAGACCAATATCCATGTGTCAATCGATTTAAATCAACAACCAATAAGGTCGGATATTCTAATCGATTGAACAACGCACAACCTGTATTATTTCAATAATATAACAAAATACAATGCGGAATAGAAATAACACACACACCAGAATTTTGTTAACGAGGAAACCGCAAATGCAGAAAAAACTCGGGACCTAGTCCAGATTAAACATACACTGTATTAAGCCGATACGGACACTAGCCTACTCCAAATTAACTTCGGTCTGGACTGTAGTTGTACCCCAACCAATCTCACACTGATCCAAAGTACAGTTATGCTCTTACGCCTCTGATCCCAGCAGGATTCTGTGCACTTGATTCCCTTAGTTGATCTCACCCACAACCAAGAGTTACTACGACCCTATGTCGAAGACTTTAATAAACAAATCGGTCTCACACAGAAAAGTCTACAGATAATAGATAAATTCGTCTCCCATGAATAAACCTACAAGTTTTGTTCTATCTTTTGATAAATCAAGGTGAACATGAACCAATCGATAAAACCAGACTTATATTCCCAAAGAACAGCCCAGTTTCATCAATCACCTCACAATAAACTTAATCGACGCATCGAAGAAGATTATTGAGGAATCACAAACAATGAGACGAAGATGTTTGTGACTACTTTTATCTTTCCTATCGGAGATAGAAATCTCAAGCTAATTATTACAATTGTACTCGTATGATAGAAACAACAAGATCATATCACACAACTACAAGAAAAGTAGTATCGGTCTGGATTCACAATCCCAATGAAGTCTTTAAGTCGTTAACCTGGTTTTAGAGAAGAAAACCAAAGGTTAAAGGAGAATCGACTCTAGCTTTAGAAAACTAGTATCACACATAATGTGTGGGGATTAGGTTTCCCATTTTCTAGAGTTCTCCCTTATATAGTCTTTCAAATCAGGGTTTTCAATCAATGTTAGCTTAGTAACAAAGCATTCAATATTCATCGTTAGATGAAAACCTGATTAGATATAAGCTAATATCTCTTAACCGTTAGATCGAAAACTTAGCTTGTCATACACACATGTACTTGGCGTTTTGAGATCGTGTAACCGTACCCAAACATGTACAATGGTTGGTTCAATATTAGTCAACCAAATGGTTAGCCAATTGATAAATTTCATATCAACCATATTATTCTTCACCATAACTAGTCCAAATGACTCAAATGAACTAGTTAGAGAGTTGTTCAATTGCTATGAGATCTCATGTACTACACAAGGCACAATTGAATCAAAAACGATGTGATTCACTCGAATCATTTCATGAACTATAAATCCACAGTTTGCAAAAGTATTCCTTAGTAATTTAAGATAAGTTCATGAACAACGTTTTCAGATATAACCTCTTAAGTTCGCGGACTCAAGCTAACCGGTTGAAGTTAATAAACTCCAGCATAATTTCTCGGGATGAGAGCTTCCGTCAGCTCTCGGACTGGGTTCGCGGACTGCACCTGAGCTTCAACTTCGGCAGATATTCTAGGGTTCGAGAACTTACGCCAGTTCGCGGACTGGGTTCGTGGACTGAGTTTCTTCTCACGTTTCGGTTCCACTTGATCAACAAAGTTCTCAAACTTCGGTTCAAGTGTTAAGGACTTATACATATATGGGTTTCCACAACAATGTTTATATCCCACAATGGTTATATAGTCTAAACTCTCATTCCAATCATTGAAACATTCTCAGAGGGCCTTATATAATTGTTATTCACAAACTATTTTTCGCCAGAGTGATTTTCAAAGTGATTGAAACATAACATGACTTTCGTCACTAGGCAAAGATGAACTTGGATAAAGCGAAATCTTTACCAACACCCATTTCGAGAAATAGATAAGCGATATATACTCAGCTCGAAATGTCACATGTGCATATTCATAGTATATATAGTAAAACGACTTTTGTCTCAAGATAGGAGATAGAGTAGATAGACTTTTGAGTGATAGATAAGTTCAAGTCTCCACATACCTTTTAGTCGATGAAGATCCACTGGTTACTTGAGTAGTCCTTCGTCTTGTATGATGATCGCCATGGAGTTCTTGAGCTCAACTACACTTTCTATCCTAGTCCGAGACCTTAGCTATAGTAGACTAGAAATCAAGAATTTATAGTTTTGATCACTAAGATTGACAAACATGCTTGAGATAGCAACGCATGCGAGTTTGACCGAGCAGTGCTCTAACAATCTCCCCCTTTGTCAATTTTAATGGCAAAGCTATTAATACATATGGAATACAAAAATTATATAATCCCAAAGGTTGTAAGTTTAGCATCATCGTTGTTGAAAATTCGTAGATATAACAATGAGAAAAGCATTGGTTCTCAATCATTGTTATACAGTTTCATAGTATTATTACACAACGTCAAAGTCCAATTGTATCACAACTTCAACAACAATACTATGGTGATACTTTACTCCCCCTTAGTCAATACTCCATCTCACATGGAAACCACTCCCCCTTACATAATGATCTGAAAACCATATGTATTTGTAGTATGAACTACAATTAGTTCTCCCCCTTTTTTTCAATAAAATTGGCAAAGGTACAAGAACGGGATCCTAATAAAATTTCCGTAAGAGACATTTCATGACCAAAGGTAAATGTTCTATCATCTTGTTTAGATGCAATCATAAAGCCGAGGCTAAATGCATTCATCAAGGAGTTTATAAAGATACAAGATAACCCCTAAAAATTCCACATCCGCACTCCCCACAAAGATTTGGAAATTAAGCGCAAGTTCAAAAGAACTCTCCCCCATTAGATGTCATTCCCAAAGGAATAACAAGAGCGACCTTAATTTCAAGAGAAAAGAAGGATTTCTTTAGACTCAACAAATTGCATACAAGTATGAATTTGGAATCCAAAATATTCAATCATATTAACCAAAGCGAACCAAGATTAATTTGACTAAATATGCTCAACACAAGTAAACTTATGGAGACTTAATTCATCGATTAGATTATTCACAAGAGAACCCATAAATACTCTAACCGGATTACACAATTAAACTAATCACAAAGTGATCAATTCAATTGTACACACTCGACATGAGAAAAATCTATGGACTGCTAACTAAATAATCACACAAGATGATTGATTTAGTTCATTCGGGCTCAACATAAGAGATTATGGAACCCCGACTAAGATTATCATAGGAAATGACAACCTTAACCGTACATGTACTCAACATGAGAGAACTCATGGAATACAAACTAAATAACCACACAAGTTGATTAATTTAGTTCTTAATGCTCAACATATATCATCTCATGGAATAACCAACCATGCCAATAAGAAATCGACATAGTTGTATCGTGCTCAACATGAGATACACAATGGAACCTTCACGGTAATACATAATAATATGGAACAATTAAGCTCTATACCGTGGATAACAAAAACAAGGACATGTTCTATTTTTTTTTATCACAAAGTGACATAATAGACTTTGTCCTTGAATCACAAAATATTTTAACCTATCTTACATCAACAATTGACAATATAGGCTTAACTTTTGTGTTTTTCCAAAAGTCCATTCATTCCTTTATCAATATTTGCATACCAATTCGTGAACGACTTTACTTTTGACAAAATATGGGACAATCAAGTTCACGGACGTAAACCCACATATCCCATCAAAATATTGCAATAAAAAACCAAAAAGATTAATACTGCAACCATCATCTTCCAAACAAACTTTGAAGTTTTAAACCAAAAAATATAAAAATAAGAAGATGAAATCATTGGATATAGCTATGTGTAATCACAATCATGGATATTCCAAAACACTAGTTATTCTTCTAAATAAAACAAAAAACATAGAAGATTTACTAGACATTAAGAACCAAACAGAAAAACCTCCATGTCATACCGAACTAGGTTCAAATCGACAGTTCGGTACCTTCTTGAGCCTTAAGATATTGAAGCTTGTGAATGGCAACATCTTCTGTACTTGTGATATCCTTATTTGGAAGCTCTTTAACATGGTTTTTCATGAGAACAAGATCAAACTTAACCTTTTTAAACTCAGTTCTTACCATATCAAGACACTTCATTGTATCAAAAAGTAGTTGCTTAGCCTTCTCAAATTCCATTAGGAAGTCAAGAACTACATCCGATGAAATCTCTTCAATCTCTTCTATATCCGAGAGTGAATTAGAGGATTGAGGAAGAGAACCTTCAATAAGAGTATCCTTTTCTTTATCGAATTCGAAATATACCGCCTTATCAATGACATTATTAGTCAAGTCCGAAGAGCACGAAGAAGAAGGCATTGATAACATAAAACCTAGAGTAAACGAGTAACTCAATAGGATAGGTATATAAAGAAAAACTCGAGAGATTTAGGGTTACGGGATAGATTTAAGGGAAAACTTGAACCGTACGTGAACCCGTAGGATGGTTTTTCACAAGTCTCTACATGGAAAAAGAAAACACTTTTAATTTTCAAAGGTGTTTTCGAAAAATGAACAATTAAAAAGAAAAATACTCACAAACCAGTGTTTGAACAATTATCTTTCTAAAAACGATAAGAGATTAGCTAGATAATTAGAGTCACATAGTTATGGAGTATACCTATTCACTTCTCTCACAACTAGGCTTTTTGTATGTGAGATATTCAACCTTGTGATTAATTCACACAAGTATGAGCCTTTAGCTCATCAAATGAATATTGTTCATCTCTATCCTTCTGTCTTTGATATGTGCTATTTCTAGTGAGATAAGACACTGATTGATTATCTTTCTTATCATAAGGACTAAATCTAGGACCTCTAGCAATAGGTTCAAGAGGATCTGAATAGATAGGGATCCATTTTCTAGATTTAGATTTATCAGAAGCATCCTTATAAGTACAGGGAATGTTTTTATTAATACAGCAAAAAGGATTGCCGGAAAGAATTTTATCCCTGTGATGATATCTAGAGTAGAGATCATTCTCATAAGGTTTCTGATTTCTTGTGGGCATACGATTCACTGCTTTAGTCAACTGACTTTCTGTTCCATTGACAGTGAAGAAAAGCAAATTGCGAAGCTTAGAAATTTGTTTCCTTCTTGCAAAACAATGAATAACATAGTGATTTTGTTTCCCACAAAAAGTACAGGTTCGTGGAGGTGAAGCAATAACTGGCACCTGTTTAAACTTCATAGCCATATGAGAAGATTGGAAGCTATGCAAACTTTTCTTGACACAATCTTCTTCCAGAGAAAATTTCTTCGTATATGGTAATTCCTGAGAATTAGTCACAGAAGAATTTCTCCTTAAGACAGAGTTTTCCTTTTCCAAGGATTTACACTGTGCATGGGCTAGAGTAAGAGATGCACACAGATTCTCTTTTTCAGTAGGAAGTCTGTTGAGATCTGATGAATGAGTCTCGAGCAAACTTTTTTCTCTAATTGAGTCCTCTTTAACAACTTCCTCAAGAGTACTAATCTTTTCCTGTTGTAAAGTAGTTTCTTATAGAAGTTTCTCAATGTTCTTAGAGAAGGACTTTATGATATTATAGAGATCACGTTCTCGATTAAGAGACTTTTAAAATTCATCAATGAGCTGATCATGATCATTAAAATCAATATCTTTAGTTGTATGTTTTGAAATTCTGGTGAGTTCCTTTCCAGCTTCTGCCACAGTGTCACATGCCTCATGAGATTAAGAAATGTCATTATCACATTGAACATTCTTTCTACCTCGGGATTCAGAAGAATCAACTAAGGAATAATCCTTTGAGGTGTTTCCAAGACACTTTACATGGTCAAAATATTTAGAAGAATCAACAAATGTACTCGTATGATAGAAACAACAAGATCAGATCACACAACTACAATAAAAGTAGTATCGGTCTGGCTTCACAATCCCAATGAAGTCTTTAAGTCGTTAACCTAGTTTTAGAGAAGAAAACCAAAGGTTAAAGGAGAATCGACTCAAACTTTAGAAACCTAGTATCACACATAATATGTGGGGATTAGGTTTCCCAGTTACTAGAGTTCTTCCTTATATAGGCTTTCAAATCAGGGTTTGCAATCAATGTTAGCTTAGTAACAAAGCATTCAATATTCACTGTTAGATGAAAACCTGATTAGATACAAGCTAATATCTCTTAACCGTTAGATCGAAAACTTAGCTTGTCATACACACATGTACTTGAGGTTTTGAGTTCGTGTAACCATACCCAAATGTGTACAATGGTTGGTTCAATATTAGTCAACCAAATGGTTAGCCAAATGATAACTTTCATATCAACCATATTCTTCTTCACCATAACTAGTCCAAATGACTCAAATGAACTAGTTAGAGAGTTGTTCAATTGCTATGAGATCTCATGTACGACACAAGACACAATTGAATCAAAAATGATGTGATTCACTTGAATAATTTCATGAACTATAAAGCCACGATTTGCAAAAGCATTCCTTAGTAATTTAAGATAAGTTCACGAACAACGTTTTCAGACATAACCTCTTGAGTTCGCGGACTCAAGCTAACCGGTTGAAGTTAATAAACTCCAACAGAATTTCTCGGGATGAGAACTTATGACAGTTTGCGGACTGGGTTCGCGGACTTCACCTTCAACTTCAGCAGATATTCTCGGGTTCGAGAACTTACGCCAGTTCATGGGCTAGGTTCGCGGACTGAGTTGCTGCTCACGTTCCGGTTCCACTTGATCAACAAAGTTCACAAACTTCGGTTCAAGTGTTAATGACTTATACATATATGTGTTCCCACAATAATGTTTATATCCCATAATGGTTATATAGTCTAAACTCTTATTTCAATCATTGAAACATTCTCAAAGGGCGTTATATAGTTATTATTCACAAACTATTTTTTGTCAGAGCGATTTCCAAAGTGATTGAAACATAACATGACTTTCGTCACTAGGCAAAGATGAACTTGGCTAAAGAGAAAGCTTTACCAACACCCATTTCGAGAAATATATAACCAAGATATACTCATCTCGAAATGTCACATGTGCATATTTTTAGTCTATATAGTAGAACGACTTTTGTCTCAAGATAGGAGATAGAGTAGATAGACTTTTGAGTGATAGATAAGTTCAAGTCTCCACATACCTTTTAGTCGATGAAGATCCATTGGTTCCTTGAGGATTCCTTCATCTTGTATGATGATCTCCATGGAGTTCTTGAGCTCAACTACACTTTTTATCCTAGTCTGAGACCTTAGCTATAGTAGACTAGAAATCAAGACTTTATATTTTTGATCACTAAAATTGACAAACATGCTTGAGATAGCAAAGCATGCGAGTTTGACCGAGCAGTGCTCTAACAGGGACACTTTCACTCCCCTCAACTTGGTTATTTCTGATTTCAACATCACCACTGCCGAAATTTTATGAGCCGCGGGAATTTCTCAACATGAAGCCGTACATGTGCATCAAAGACTCTAAAAGCACGCCACAAAGATACATTCACATATTCGTCCATGGCATCATATCTAATAAAAATATAACTTGGGACTGCTCACCGCATCCCATTCCATACGATAGTCCAAGATTCAGAAGCTGGTTCGAAGGGTGTCTCCTGGGGCAAAGTCCTTGAAGACTTGATAGCAGCACATCGGCAACAGAATGTCTCCCAACTCATCTATTTCATCTGGTGGCTTCGGAAGATTTCTACCATGAAATCATCCACGTCATATCATCATCGCGATCAGAAGGTCCAGGCACTGAACAACCTAAAATCAAGAATGAACCGGCAACACAACCACAATCTCCAAGATTAGCCCTGACATGATCATTGCCGAGCATATATTTCATCCATCCATCCCAAGAATACAGTGGAGTTTTGGTAAATTTTTGAATCCACTGGAGAGACACTGCAGAAGAAAGCACAGATCCAAACGAGCAACAAAATAGGGTCGATACCTCTTTTCATACAGACGGAGTTTCTAAAGTTTAAATAGAATGAAGATTCCTTCTTGCTCCATGAATAGATGACTGGGCGCGACTATGCCACCTCGGGCTCGCGGAATCTCTCCTAAATTTTACTGTCGGGTTGTTTTCACCTCCTAAAGGAGCTCAGAACCTAAATATTCCAGCTTAGAGAGATAGGCAAATTATTTTTCGATAGAAATTGAGGGGCGGACCGTCAAAATCCTAGTTCGTACGCGAATTCTACAACGATTTTAGTAAAGGGTGATAATTAGGATTTCGGCATGCCAAACCCTAATTTAGACAAGGTTTCCATCATTCCACGGAACTGAAGCCGGTCGTCATCCTTCCACAGAACTGAAGCCAGTCGCCATCCTTCCAAGGAACTCAAGCTAGCTCCATTCCAAGCCACGCAACGCAAGCGACTCCATTCCAAGCCGACCAACGCCAACAAATCGCTAAGCCATCACCTCCGCATTCCCTAGCCCAGCCAAGATGATGCGTGACCAAGCCAAGCCGACAGTCTACATCTCACCACTTCATGGTCTATCCAGAAACACCACAATTAGAATTTATGCAAGGCCGCCTACACAAGAATCACGAAATCTTCTTACCTCTCGAAAAAGGTTAGCCGGGACTTCTGGACCATTTTTTCATGACTTGTCATTTCGATTTTGTCCTTGCCTATTACCATCTTATGCTTACCTCGCAACAATGCTCATTTTCCGAGCTAAGCAGGGGACTTAATATTGATGGTAGTTTTTAGCTTAGGGTTAAAATCGTAAAACCCTAGTCAGACAGTGACGTCATAGAACTTGAGTAATAATGTCACCACTAAGCGCATTTATTGAAACCTTTAATATGTCTGCGAGAAAATTACCAGGTGTTTATGGGTGCAAACAGTTTATGCTTATTTTGGTAATTTCGGGTGTGTGGGTGAGAAACGAATTTAAACCCTAAATAATGTACTGCAAGGGAGTACTTTAGATTCGAGAGATCAATCTATACAAGTCCGTCCTAAACCAAAAAATGGCCATTCCAGACGTGCCTCGGTTACAAAGTGAAGGAGAATAGGTTGGTTTTGGGGAGGGAAGCAAGGAAAGTGATGAGACCAGAATAGTTGATTCTGGAAGAGTAGTTGTGTTACGAATTGTATCAGAAAATGGGAAGATAACAGATGGAAAGCTAGTAAACATTTTATGAGTGGTGTATTCTCCTCACTAAACTTGTTGTTCGGTGTAAATAGGTAAGACCTATTTGTACCAGTCGGAGTGAAACGTACTCTGGTCTTATTAAGGAATGGAAAAATGGGTGAGAAAATGGGATGAGGTGGTAACTGTTAACGCATGGAATTGATGTTCCATAAAACCGTTAACACATGGAATTTATGTTACATAAAAAGAGCGTTTCACCATTAACTCCCTGTAATTACTAACCGCCTCATCCTTATGACACTTCCTTAAAACGGGCGTAGTGTACGCTGCACGCTGCAAACCGCCAAACCAATACCCAAATAGGATCCCCCAGTTTGTGATATATGTTGATATCTCGAATGTTTTGTGGAAAACATACAACATATTGTTGTTGCATGGCAAGTCGAGCTTGAGAGACTTGCTGGCTTGGTGACCTTCGACGGTCAATATTTTGCATCTTAAGAGGAAAGGTAGCCGTTGATCGTCTCATACTTTCGTTTTGGTGGCCGTATAGGGAAGGCCAGCATGGTGGAATGGTAAGGTTAGCATGGCATGCCTTGGCGCGGTTTGGCATGGCCAAACTAGGGTTTCAGGTCAAACGTTACCATGCATTGTCTGGTAACCTTGGACGGCTAGGATTTGCTCCTGAGATTGAAGGGTGACCATTTATTTTCGCACGCCTTTGTTTTGGTAGCCGCATATGGAAGGCCAGCATGGTGGTGCGGCTAGGTTGGCATGCCTTGGCGCGGTTTAGTGTGGCCAAACTAGGGTTTCGGGCCAAAGGTTACCATATGTTGTCTGGTAACCTTGGATGGCTAGGATTTGCTCCTGGTATTGAAGGGTGACTGTTAATTTTCACAAGCCTTCGTTTGGGTAGATGCATAGGGAAGACCAGCATGGTGGCGCGGCTTGGTTGGCATGGCATGCCTTGGCGCGGTTTGGCGTGGCCAAACTAGGGTTTCAGGCCAAAGGTTACCATGTGTTGTCTAGTAACCTTGGATGGCTAGGATTTGCTCCTGGGATTGAAGGGAGACCGTTGATTGTTACACTCCTTCTTTTGGGTAGCCGCATAGGGAAGACCAACATGGTGGCGCGGCTAAGTTGGCATGGGGCCATTGCAAGGTGCGCTTGGCATGACACGGTGGGGCCAAGGGATTGGCGTGGACGGCTTGGCATAGTGGGGCCAAGGGTTTGGCATGTCATTGGCACATGGTGCGGCTAGCATGGATAGGGCCAAGGCAAGGTGTGTTTGGCTTGACATGGTGGGGCCAAGGGTTTGGCGTGGACGGTTTGGCTTGGCATGGTGGGGCCAAAGTCCTGGCATGCCTTGGGCGCATGGTGCGGCTATCATGGCTTGGGCCAAGGCAAGGTGCGTTTGACTTGGCTTGGTAGGGCCAAGGGTTTGGCATGGACGGTTTTGCTTGGCATAGTGGGGCCAAGGGATTGGCATGCCATGGGTGCATGGTGCGGCTAGCATGGCTAGGGACAAGGCAAGGTGCGTTTGGATTGGCATGGTAGGGCCAAGGGTTTGGCGTGGCCAAGCTAGGGTTTTGGGTCAGAGGTTATCATGCGTTGTATGGTAACCTTGGACGGCTAGGATTTTCTCCTGAGATTGAAGGGCGACTGTAGATTGTCGCACGCCTTCGTTTTGGTAGCCGCATAGGGAAGGCCAGCATGGTGGCGCGGCAAGGTTGGCATGGGGACATGGCAAGGTGCGTTAGGATGCCTTGGCGCGGTAGGTGTGGATGGTACAGTTTTCCATTGGCACATGGGTGCGGCTAGCATGATTGGCATGCCTTGGTGCGGTAGGTGTGGCTGACACGATTTTCCATTAGCATATGGGTACAACTAGCATAGTTGGCATGCCTTGGAACGGTATGTGTGACAGGCACGATTTTCCATTGGCACAGGGGTGCGGCTAGCATGGTTGGCATACCTTGGCGCGGTAGGTGTGGATGGCAAGATTTGCCATTGGCACAGGGGTGCGGCTAGCATGGTTGGCATGCCTAGGCGAGGTAGGTGTGGCTGGCACGATTTCCATTGGCACAGGGGTGTGAGAGTTAGGGTTTTGGCCTATCGAAACCCTAATTAGAATTAAAAAATGTACCCTAGTAATTTTCCCGTAGTCATGTTAAAGGGTTCAATAAATGCGCTTGGTGGAGACATTGTTACTCAAGTTCTGTGACGTCATTGTCTCACTAGGGTTTTACGATTTTAACCTTAAGCTAAAAACTACCATCAACATTAAGTCCCCTACTTAGCACGGAACAGGGACATTGTTGCGAGGTAAGCATATGATGGTGACAGATAAGGACGGGATCGAAACGTAAGTCATGCAAGATGGTCAGGAAAGTCTGACTAACCTTTTTCGAGAGGTAAGGAGAGTTCATGATCCCGTTGTTCGGTAGCCTTGCATAGATTCTATTTGTGGCGTATACCGTGAAGTGGTGAGATGAGGATCATCGGTTTGGTTTGGCTACGCATCATCTCGACTGGGTTAGGAAATATCATAACGCTGGATTGGCGAGTTTGTTGGTGTCAGCGCGACAAACCATGGCATGGACGGCTTGACATGATGGAGCCACATCAATGGAGCGGACGGCTTGTCATGGTGCGACCATGGCAAAGCGCGATTTGGTGAGGCGAGGCGTGTACGGACGGCTTGGTGTGGTGGTGATTGGCCTTTGCGGGCCCGATTGTTTCTGTTCTTGTGTAGCTTGAATTGGATTTTTTATTTTATTTTTCAAAATCTGAGAGTGCTATGCCCATAAAAGGGGGCGTCACTCCTTCTTCTCAGATTATGTTGCCGGTTTTGCTTCCAAATCCCAGTGTTGTCGGCACAAAAGCAAAACGTGAGCCAGTATGTCTCAAACACGTACTTCCACGTTTTCTCACCAAACCCTAATTATTTCGCACATCCAGGCATAAGACTGTCCCTTACATTAGCTGGCAGAATAAGGTTTAGTTAAGACCGGATGTCACGCCTTAATTCACGGCTAGTAGAAAACTTTCCTTTTCGGGACTGCATCATTCTTCTGAATATAAGAGATGATATTGAATCTTTTATTTACATAGTTCGTCCTGAAATCGTGCCCATCCTCTTTACAGGTATCGTCTCGTGTTTTATTCTGGTTTCCATCTTCTTTCTTATATATGTTGCTGGTGGAGATAGGGTGAAAAACTTGCCTTCTTTCTCTGGTTTTGTAGTGAATAATGGGATCTTCCAGAGGCAGCCGTGCCTCTAACACTTCGGAGAAAAACTTTGGAATCGGCGAAAAACAGTTTTCTTCTCATGAGGAGGCATTAGATAAAATTGAATCTTTGTTCCATGAAGTTTGCAGAATCATTCAGGGATTACCTTCCATCAGTCTAGGTGAAGTGCGGGTGCGTGTTCATACCTTCTTGGGTTCGGAGAACATGGAAGAGGAATGGGAAAGTGACGAAGCGCCCTGGTGCGATGAGAGGCTTAAGTGCAGTAAAACTTCTTCAAGGCTCAGTGCTAGGGAAAAACAGCTCGCTTCTAGGTTGAAACGACGAAAAACTGAGTCTGTCAAACTTTTAGGGGAAAGCCAACGTAACTTCTTTGTTCAGGACGGCGTCGTAATTCTCGACTCTAATGCGGATGAACCAGGAAATTCTCATCGAAAGGTCGCTGATAAAACCTTTGAGGAAAACGCTTCGTTTGATGGGACTGAAGTAGCCTTCGGAGTATGCGCCGAAATTGTTGTCGGCGACATTGGGTGGGCTATGGTGGCATATGTTAGATCAGTTGTTGAAGCGGGTGTCGGGAAGGTGACAAGTGTTGTGGCTGCTGAGGAGGCTTCGGGTGGGATGTTGAGGTTACTACTGCTGATGCGGTCGTCAGATGGAACCTTTGATGCCCGATCAATTGTTGGGGAAAGTGCTTGAAAAGAGTTCTGACCGAGGAGACTCGCGCTCCGGCTTTCGATGACTAGCTTCCCCCTTTTATCGTTTCTATTTGTTGTATAGTCGTCCCGATGTTTTGTAGACTCATCTTTACCTTCTTTGTATTCGTTGTGAAATTAGGGTTTCGCCAATTAGCATCCCGTTTGCGATTTTTCATTTTTTGAATAATTGAATAAGGTATTTCTGACATGGTTTCGGCTTTCTGGTTATGATATGATGGTTAATGGCTTCTCAATGATTTTGGATTAGTTTGGTGTATTTTTCTGAGATTTGGAAAACCCATTCGGAAAGAAATGTATGTTTTTTTTTTTAATGAAAATGAAACTCCGGAGAAGAATACAAACAGTGTATTCATCTCGGGGAAATACAAATATTAAGAGAAACTGCTGAAGGAAATAATAAAGGGAGAATGGCTGAAAAAGTACAGCGCTTTAGGGATTGGATAGCTTGAGCCATAGCGAGTGAACTATCACACCTCCCGGCTTGTCTGTGTTGATGAGATTGTAGTATCCTCCTAAAAGAACGTCTGCCACCAGATTAGGATCGTCTTATTTTTCCTTAGGCAAACCAATCCGAACAGCTATCTTTACCGTCATCTTCCCAACTTGAAACGAGTTCACTTTGACCACTATATCTCCGATTGAAAATGGGTTCAGGTGTTGTGCAACCGTTTGAATCTTGGTCTTGTTGGTTTCGATGGTAGCTTCTAAATTCTTTGCAAAGCGTTTGAATGGCCCAGCGCCCCATTCACATCTCTTAACAATGTACGTGCCAATAATCGCGCTGAGTCCCCATGACTGAAAAGGGGAAGAAATGATTGGTTGTAGAGAAGATCGTTCGGCCAAACTTACTTGCGTTTGGAATCCTCGAGTTAGCGCCAACAGGTCTTCTCTAGGTGTCCAGTTTTCCTCTGTAACTCGTCGATGCAGCAGCAAGTGGGACGGTTTGTTGGATATTCTTTCGGGCGTTGACATCGGTAGAGGGGATGTACCCAATTTTGCCTTGTTGTCGAGTACCCATAAGTGCCCCAATATCATGTTGTAACCCAGTTCTTTGACAATGTGGAATTTTCCACACGTTATGGCGTCTCTCATCTTGACCTCGAGATTGATGTAGTTGTGCACGTTCAAGACTTCCCCTTCCAGGTTCTCAATCATGGATGGGGATCGGGTAGCCTCTTGTTTCGTAAACCCCTCTACTTTCAGAGTCTTGAAAGTAATAATGTTGAAGTCAGATGCCGCGTCGATGAGCGTGTTGTCTAATTCAATACCTCTTAAATAGGACGTGGTCAGCAGTCCCCAGTTATCCTTTTCGATTCCGCTCACTGGGAGAGCTTGGGATCTTGGCGTGGTTTCCATGGATGGAAAAAGGCGTTTGCCTGACACGACGCGATTGAGAGCCGCGAAAATATCTTGGTACTGCACCTTAGAAAGGTAGAGAATTTCGCATGTGTGTTACATCATGGATTGCACAGTCTCATGCACGGAGTCCCCAGAGACCCCATAATTCCTCACTGGAAGTGGATTACGATGTACTCCCTCGTTTCCTAGTTGGAGTTCCCTTGCTTCTATATTTTCTTTGAAGATATGCTTTAGTTTGTTGCAATCACTGGTTGGGTGGTGAACAAATCTGTGGTAGTGGCAGTATTTGGGGTTTGCCAAGTTGGCCTCAGTCGGTGGGCGTCTGGGAGATGGTAGTCTGATAACATCATCTTGAATTCATGATTCTAAGAGATCGATCACCTCCTCAATGTGAAATGGGAAATCCACGTTATTTCCTTTAGCTTCGTGATGACGCATGGGAGCTTTAGCGGCGGCCTTCCATGGCGGAGTTGCTCGTCATGCTGGTATTTCACGCTTAGGCTGCTGGTCTGCAGCTGAGGCCTTTATTTTTCCTCCCTCATTTACTACGCTAACAGGGGAGGGGCCAGTATTGTACTACTTATTTATGGGACGTCTATTCCCGCGAGTTTCGTGCACGTTTTCGGCTCTGGTTGGTCTAGGTCTTTCTAATAATGCTGGTGATGTCGTTGCTGATCGCCTGGCAGCTTCGTGGAGCTCAAAGAATGTCTGGAAACGTAGGTTCTCCAGTAGGGCGTGGTAAATAAGATCCATACCATTGATGCATGTGTTCACCAGCTGTTGCTCGGTCACGTTTGGGTCGTGACAGTCTAGTGCTTGAACCCTGAATCTCTTAACGAAACATTCGGATGTTCGTTGTCCCGCTGGTACATTCTTTCTAGGTCCGAGAAGGTAACTTGTTCAGACACAAATAAGTACTTCTTGTAAAATGTGGTAACCATGATACCCTAGTTGGGGATTCTTTTTGGCACGATGCTGTTGTACCACGTGTACGCTCTTCCAGTAAAAGATTTCGAAAACTCCCTCAGACGGAGAACGTGATTGTATTCGTGTTCACCTAGGGATTCGAGAAAGCGAGAGATGTGTTCGCGTGAATTTTCGGTGCCATTATACAGGGTTAATTTAGGAAAGGAGTATCCTCTTGGGAGAGGAATTATTTGTATCTTAGATGGGTAATGAGGTTGATTGATAGGTGTATAAAACACCTTATTATTTATCTATTGTTTATGCTTTCTCTGCTAGTTTTCTTGTAAATTATGTATCTTATGTTTTGTTTTTGAGTATTTAGGTACTCTTGAGTTATTTGGAACAAAAGAAGAGGAAACAGGGCAAAAGCGTCATCTAGGCGGATTGTGTCTCATTATTTGCTTTTATTTCTTCATCTCTGTCTGAAAAGTATGTCCGCTTTAGTGATGCAATTTCTGTCTGAAAAGCATGACAACTTTAATGATGTTAAGATATTGAAGAGAATAAGTGGATTTGAGTTGCAAGAGGCGGCTGCGACTGGCGGAAGGAAGCGGTCAATTGGAGCATAAAGGGGCAAAGATGTCATTTCCTAGGCGAATACTATCAGGAACCCAGTCAAGGTTAAGGGGTTACATAATTGGTTATCCCTTATCTCAAGTGCTGGGGTGGTCTTTATCTTATGAAGTGGGGTGTTGTTATCCATCCCTTACTTTAACCTAAATCTGAAATTTAGAAATATCTTCTCTCAATCATTTGCAACAGAAATTGAGAAAGAAAAATAAAGGCAGCAGCTGCTGCTGGTATTACCAGATCGAGAGATTACAGATTAATGGCAGAAATTATGAGATGATGAAGCTTTAGTTATTGCTATGAATTGAAGAATGAAATATGAGAAGAATGTAGGGTTTGCTGTTGAAGAATAGGGATCCAAAATTACATTGAGATGGTGGATTTTTGTTGAGGGAATTCTGAAGCTAATGGGTATTGAACTTATTTGAAGTGATGAAATCTGTAACAAGAAGAGAAACTAAAATATGGGCTTGAGTCTGATTAGGGTTTAGTTGAATCTGTGATGAAGGAGACGACCATGGTGGGCTGTTGGTGATGAGTTAGGGTGATAAGAATGGGTTTAAGATATGAAGATGGTGGTTGGAGTGATGGGTTGTGTGATTACATTTGTATTGCACAGGGAATTGCATCTGTGAGTATGAATCTACAAGGTTAGGTTAAGTGCAAGAGCTGCAGTGCAAGGTCTGGTGAGATTCAAATTATAGGGTTTGGATTGTAGGAGGACTGGTTGGTGACTAATGGTGTCATATGGATGTTGATGTGAAGTTGAGATTAAAATATCAATTCTAATTATTGTTTTAAAAGCATGTTAGTGAATGAAGATGAATCCTTAACCAATATCTCTTCTATTTGATTTGTTTTCTTATTTCTTTCTTTGCTTTATTTTACTTTTACTTTACAAAAATCAGAAAATCACCCCGGTATTTTATATAGGAAACCAAAACATCTTGACAACCTATACCCCTCTGTGGGATCGATCCTTTCTTTCCCTTGCTATATTTATATTTTGAGTAGTAAGAAAGTGTAATTATTTTTGACGCATACGACAGCGATCAAAATTTTGGCGCCGCTGCCGGGGAGGCATTCGGCTTGTTATATAGTTTTGGTTTCTTATTTTTACGTTGTTTTTAATTTCGTTTTGAGAATTTTGTTTCAGGTACCTTACTGAAATACAAACTGGGAGAAGCAATGGGTGATGCAAATCGCACACTCAAGGAGTTGGCTTCTCACAAGCTAAATACACAACAAGGGTGTATTCAAACAAATTCTACTTTCGAGATCAAGCCGGGGCTGCTTAGAGAATTACCAAAGTTCCATGGCATGGTGAATGAAGACCCAAACAAGCATCTTATGGACTTCCACACCATTGTCATGGCCGTGCTTCCAGCGGATGTTGAGGCGAATGGTGCAATGTTGAAAGTTTTTCGATTCTCTTTGGTGGATAGTGCTAAAGATTGGTTGTATTATTTGCCTCCCGAAAGTGTCACAACTTGGAATGGGTTGAAGAAACTCTTTTTAGAGAGATATTTTCCTGCATCAAAGGCTATTCAAATTCGCAAGGATATTTGTGGGATGAAGCAAAATGTGTGAGAATCTTTATATGAATGTTGGGAACGATACAAGATATTGGTGGCAAGCTTTCATCATCACCAATTTAGTGACGCAATGATTATCCAATACTTCTATGAAGGTCTCCAAGCAAGTGATAGGAATCTTATTGACGCTGCAAGTGGTGGTGCACTTATGAACAAGACGGTGACACAAGCTAGGGAGTTGATTGATAGTATGGCAGCAAATTCTCAACAATTTTCAAGTCGAGGATCAGAACCACCTACCAAGGGAGTTAATCAAGTTGACGAGATTATCGAATTACGTCAACAAATGAGCAATATGATGGCAATGATGCAACAAATTGCAGCAGTGGTTGTAAAACCATCACGCCCAGCTTATGAAAACGTAGAGCATGTCAATGCTATATTCTCAACTCAGCCGTATGGTATTTACTCCAACACTTACAAGCAAGTTGCAAGTGCAAGTTCTGTTTACAACCATCCGTATAAGTTCCAACAACAAGTGCAACAACCACAACAAGGGCATAATCCAGAATTGGAGAAGATGGTTACTTTGGTGGAGGCTCTAATGTCCGTGGTACAGCAAAATCAAAAAATAGTGATCTTAAATCAGCAGAAAACGGATAATGCAATTAAGGAGTTGCAATCACAAGTTGGTCTAACGCAACAACAACAACAACAACCACCTGAAAATCAAGGGTCCAATATGGAAGAGTTGCTGAAATCATTTATGAAAAGAACGGAGGGTGTGTTCCAATACTTGGAAACACAAGTTGGTTCAATGGCCGAGGAGATTAATCAGTTGCATGCACAAAATGGTGAGAAAATCCCTTCCCAACCTCTTAACTCAAGAGAGGGTGTCAATGTTAATACGTTGGGAAGTGGTACACAATTTGTGCAACCCGAAGTTACAAATTCGGGTGAAGAAAAAGCGCCAAAGGAACCAATTTTGGAGGAAAAGAACGCAGATTTTCCCCAAACTCCCGAGGTAACTAAATCAAACTCTAAACCTCTTGTTTCTACTTATGTTCCTCCTCTACCTTTTCCTGGAAGGCTCGCTAAAGCTAATGAGAAGGTGGAACAAGATAGGGATATTTGAGATGTTTTTAAGAAGGTCCAAGTGAATATTCCACTCATTGAAGTAATTAGGAAATCTCCTCGCTATGCAAAGTGTGTAAAGGAATTGTGCACTAACAAGCACAAGCTAACCGGTAATGAGTGTGGGGGAAAACGCTTCGGCGTATCTTACAAAGAAACTCCCACCTAAATTAAAAGATCCCGGTAGTTTCACTATTCCATGCACTATTGGTAAAACAAGGTTTGCAAAACCTATGTTAGATTTAGGAGCGTCTATTAATGTTATGCCTACTTCGACTTATGATGCTTTAAATCTTGGTCCTCTCAAGAAAACCTGCATAGTTATTCAACTTGCCGATAGATCTAATGTTTACCCTAAAGGGATTGTTGAGGATGTTTTGGTGCAGGTAAACATCGACGTGTTATTACTGCTAGGATGAAATAGAGTGATTGAGTTACTAGAAAAAGAAAAAATAAAGAAAAGAAAAAGAGACCGACCAATTAGACCAAAACGGAATAAAAAGACACTTGGGAATAGCAGTATGTGTGAAACGTAGTCTCTCTCCGTCGCCTAAATAAGCATGGAATGCAGACCAAGTAAACTATCATGTACTTGCTGACAAGAAGCATGCACTTGGATCCAAAAGATCTAATCATGCTGTCTAAAAAAAAGAAGTGAAAAAAAAAAGTATTATATTGGTTGAATAAAGTCACTCATGGTTCCCTTGTATATGCTAGTGAGTTGATGTAGAATTCAAACAAGTAGCTCAATCCAATAGGATGCATAGGTTCATCTTGGCAGTGACCTTCAGATAGATATGGGAAACATCGATCACTTGTGAACATTCGCCAACATCTACATCTATATCCATTTTCTTAATCTTTTCATTGTGATTGTGGTTTGTTAGTTTCCGAGTATTGTGGCTTGTTTGACTATCTAATTAAAGATTTATTTACTAATATATGAATTGAATTGTGCAAGGTACCTCCTCCTGTAGTTAATTTTGGATTCATTTATTGATTTGTCACAAATAGACAGAGTTGGAAATATAGGTTTTGTAGGCAGACCTCTTGTAAACCTTCACGAGACTAAAACTCGTCCACTAGGGACACATAGGGGTTTAAAGGCTTGTTATTTATGCTTAGAGTAACCGTAGCCTCGACGAGACGGGGTTGTATGTACGTTTTATAATTATTTTGTTTGATTTGCTCGAGGACTAGCAAAGTCTAAGTGTGGGGGAATCTGATAGGTGTCTAGAACACCTTATTATTTATCTATTGTTTATGCTTTCTCTGCTAGTTTTCTTGTAAATTATGTATCTTATGTTTTGTTTTTGAGTATTTAGGTACTCTTGAGTTATTTGGAACAAAAGAAGAGGAAACAGGGCAAAAGCGTCATCTAGGAGGATTGTGTCTCATTATTTGCTTTTGTTTCTTCATCTTTGTCTGAAAAATATGTCCGCTTTAGTGATGCAATTTCTGTCTGAAAAGCATGACAACTTTAATGATGTTAAGATATTGAAGAGAAGAAGTGGATTAAAGATGCAAGAGGCGGCTGCGACTGGCTGAAGGAAGCGGTCAATTGGAGCATAAAGGGGCAAAGCTGTTATTTCCTAGGCGAATACTATCGGGAACCCAATCAAGGTTAAGGGGTTGCATAATTGGTTATCCCTTATCTCAAGTGTTGGGGTGGTCTTTATCTTATGAAGTGGGGTGTTGTTATCCATCCCTTACTTTAACCTAAATCTAAAATTTAGAAATATCTTCTCTCAATCATTTGCAACAGAAATTGAGAAAGAAAAATAAAGGAAGCAGCTGTTGCTGGTATTACCAGATCGAGAAATTAAGAGAGATCTAGAGATTACAGATTAATGTCAGAAATTGTGAGATGATGAAGCTTTAGTTATTTCTATGAATTGAAGCATGAAATATGAGAAGAAGGTAGGGTTTGTTGTTGAAGAATAGGGATCCAAAATTACATTGAGATGGTGGATTTTTGTTGAGGGAATTCTGAAGCTAATGGGTATTGAACTTATTTGAAGTGATGAAATCTGTAACAAGAAGAGAAACTAAAAGATGGGTTTGAGTCTAATTAGGGTTTAGTTGAATCTGTAATGAAGGAGACGACCATGGTGGGCTGTTGGTGATGAGTTAGGGTGATAAGAATGGGTTTAATCTATGAAGATGGTGGTTGGAGTGATGGGTTGTGTGATTACATTTGTATTGCACAGGGAATTGCAGATGTGAGTATGAAGCTACAAGGCTAGGTTAAGTGCAAGAGATGCAGTGCAAGGTCTGGTGAGATTCAAATTACAGGGTTTGGATTGTAGGAGGACTGGTTGGTGACTACTAGTGTCATATGGATGTTGATGTGAAGTTGAGATCAAAATATCAATTCTAATTATTATTTTGAAAGCATGTTAGTGAATGAAGATGAATCCTTAACCAATATCTCTTCTATTTGATTTGTTTGCTTATTTATTTGTTTGCTTTTATTTTTTTTTATTGAAATATAATGATTTTTGATTTAACAAAATCTTACAAAGTTAAAAATTACATACTAGGCAAGCGAGCGACAAGCTGTGCCGCTATCCCTTTTTGAATAGCAAAACCTATCCTATTAAAAATAAAATCTCGTGAGCCAGGGGTCATTACATTGCTGCGCATGACTTTCTGGACCCTCTTGAGTAGTCCAACTGCTTCTGGAGCCAAATAGCCAAAAGTATCAAAAGCAAAGGGGACGAAAGCATGCCCATTGTCAACACATGCTTTCTCATGCTTCGATATCTTACCTGAGGCAGCCTTTAGCACTGCTCGCCCGACTATAAAGGTGCCATGTCCAATGCCTACCAAAGGAGATACCCCGGTGAGGTCAACACATGTGTGTTTCCCATTAGCCCATCCAAAAATAAGAACATCAGCTGGTCTTAGTGTCGATCTCCCTTCAAGTGGGTCTGTCAGGAAATGCACATGTGCTTCTTTCTTTGCCGAAATGCCATACCTCCACAGTACATCATACAAGATATCACTCACATGATCATGTCTATATTTATAACCAGGGTCTACTTTACAATGAACTGCATGTTCACCATATGAATCCAAGCAACCTGTGATGCAAGCAGGGCAGCGAGAGTCAGAGGGATAAAGCGGGATCATTAACCTGTATTTGAGGATAGACCGGTACTCCAAAGGAGACATCTTCTGCCCCATCCCCTCAATCGGAATAGCCAGAAGAAAATCTTGGGCATGTGCTGCTTGCAAACAACCAAAAACCGCTTTCTGTCTCTCCGTTAGCATGTAAAATCTATCAATGTCCTTAACCACTTTACCAAAAAGAGCACTCGCCAGGATGCTTTGTGCTTTAGGGGGGGCGTTGTCTTTATTGGTGAAGTTGTTAAGATCAAAATCAGGAAGAGTCACTTGTAACGTTTCCAAAGCCTTATTAAAATTATCATTCATACCGTCCACACCACTACTCCTCAATATGTGATCCTGTAATCCCCAAGATTGCACACGTGAAGCCACAAAAACATACTCAGATGCCTCCCTAGCAGTGTAAAGTCCAAGACCTCCATATCTGATAGGTAGAGTAGATAGTCTCCACTGTAGCTCTCCAAAGAACGGTCCCCCACACACCACGATGCCTTCCACCACTTCTCGCAAGCCTCTATCAAATATATCTACCACCTCCATAATATAGTCTGGGTGACAAATACGAAGGCCAAAAAGCAGCTTGGAGATACCCATACACGTTCATAAAAGCAACAATTCACTTTGAGGATCATGGAGCTTGGATAAAATCTGCATCAAATCCACTGCTTTTTCAGCCCTCTTAATGGCAAGGCCCTTCACAAAACCATCGTCGAGGCTAACTGCACCACCTAATAGTTTGACTCCCTTATCTGGTCTTGAGATTTCGACAGGAAACATCCCATCACTTATCCTTCATCCATCACAAGAGGGCCAAATTATTTCAGTTTTCTTAATATTCAGTATAAGCCCCAGCGCACGCCTTTCTATTTTGATAATAGTGAGTGCTTTTGCCACTTTTTAGGTGTCGCCAATAACAGTGCCATCATCAAGATACCAGTCATGTAGGGATAATATGCAGTGCTCATTTATCTTATCTATAAGCTGATGAAGTACCAGAGCAAATAACAAAGACCCTAAAGGGTCACCTTGTTGTACTCCTATGGATGAGTAGATAAAGGAGTCCCCCACATAGAGCCGTGAAGGTTGACCATACAAGTATTCTACCCAAGGAGATATAGATGGACAAAGCTTACGTACCTCAGAAAGCATAGCCGTTCGGTCGACTAGGTTAAAAGCATTGGTAAAATAAACCATTAGCATAGAGATGCTAGCGTCTACATGATGTTTACTGAAAAACCTATTCACAGCATGTAGGATTGCCTCAGCACCACCTGAAACACCTACACCAAACTGGAAATCCTGTAGATACACTTCCATGTCCTTACCAACCCCTTTCATCGCCTCTTTGGACACCAGTCGACGCCAAATTGTCCCAACAACAATGGGACGAATTCTCTTATCCGGTTTAAGGAGGGGTGTTAGGGGAGCCGATGCAATGAACTCCGCTAGGTTAAGAGGGAATATCCCGCCAAGCCAAAGATTAACAACCCTAGTTATGGCCGTGACCATATCAGCAGCCACAGTTGAGCCTTCCCCACAGAAAGCATCCAACAAATGTTGTGCCCGAAGGCCATCCATTCCACACGAAGTTCCCTTAGGGAAAGATTTAATACAACTAAGAATGGTACCTTCTTCGGCCACTAACGGTGTCTCCTGCAATGTACAGGTTGGTTTCCGTGGAGGCGGCATCGTCGGATGCTTATCCTCAAGTGCTTTCCTTGTGTTCTCGTTGTATGGCGCCACCCCGGACGAACTGATGGCTTTAACAGCCGCTGTGAAGTGCCCATCCGCCACCTTGCGCAAACAAGTAGAGATATTGGTATCGAGCCTATTGTCTTTCCCCGTGTCATCATCTTTGTTGTCTTTCTCTGTGTAATCATCTCTAACACTAACTGTTGCCGGCTGCTTTAAAATCTCACGAACAAGCTTTATAGTCCCACTAGGTTCACCCCAAAGTGCCAGCGCTCTAAGAATTTGTGTCTGTTGTGTCGCCTTGCGATTACCAGACCTGCATTCAGCTCTACCCTTAGGTCGGAACACTCTCAAACTGCATCTAGGGAGCAGCAAAAGCCTAACCCAATGTTTAACAGCTTTAGGTTCAGCCGCGACTTTTTGTAGTGCCGCTTTCAGGGCATGAGAAAAAGATAACCTGCAACCTCTTGGAATTATCTTAACCGTACATACCGGGGCTCTAAAGACTGCATCCACAATTGCTTCATTCAATTCGAAGTCGCTGTCAAGATGCACTAAATCCTCCTGTAGACGAGGCTTAGGCACTCCAAAAATTATTTCAGCTACTTCACCAGAACTCGCACATATCTCAGGCTTAATATCAGTGTTCCCTTCATGCTTGCACGCTCTGCTCCAAGCCTGAATACTCATACATTCGAAGCACAACCATTGTCTTAAAGTTCTCAGAGTTTCCTCTAAACTCATGAAGACATCAACATCAGTTCTTATGGCATGTTGGAGTGCAGTCTTCTTTTCTTTATTGCAGAGGTGTTGTCTCTTCATGTGGGGAATCAAACATGAAAAACCTTTACTCCCAGTCCCCCCATCTGGACAACCATGAAAATCTCTAAACGGACATCTGATGATTCCTTTACTTGCAATTGTCATTGAAGCATAATGACAAACAGTTTGAGTGCTTAAATAAATTATCCACTCTTTGGTTCAGAAACACACAGAGTAGCACCCGATTACAAGTAGTTTTCTAGGTGTATGACAATTCAAAAGCACAAAATCAATCAACCAAAATGAGTATGAACAAACTAACCCATCAACATACCATGAGAGTACCAACATGGAAAACATAAAAACTAAAATAAAACGAAACCCCCCAAACCACTGTAACCCATCGAGATGATGGTGGTGGAAATGGGAGTTTGCTGCTGGTAGTTTACAGCCGATGATTTGAAAACGAAATGAATTTTCCAATGAATTTTCCGAATCCTAAATTTGAAAACGCCCTGAATTGCTACAGTAATTTGAAAACGCCCTGAGTTTTTTTAAGTTACTGTAGCAGGAGAGAGAGGGAGCGTGAAATTTGACGCTCAAAGAATTGGCATTTAATTTTTTGGCTTTTATTTTACTTTTACTTTACAAAAATCAGAAAATCACCCCGGTATTTTATATAGGAAACCAAAACATCTTGAAAACCTAGACCTCTCTGTGGGATCGATCCTTTCTTGCCCTTGCTATATTTATATTTTGAGTAGTAAGAAAATGTAATTATTTTTGACGCATACGACAACGATCATTGATGTTGATGCGTATCTATTTCATCATTCTTGAAGATTCCGGAGAAGTTGCACCAGATCCTCTCGTGTGACAAAATTGGATAGCTAACTTATTTCCAATGGGGGTCTGGCACGAATCTCCTCATCCGTGGAGACGCATTCCGCCGAGGTGCTGGTGTTGGAGGCGTTTCTAAATGGCTCTGGATGGCATGACTCACGCGGTAGACGCTCTGCCAGGGCTTTGAGAAAGACGAGTAGTTCTTTCTGTGTCAAAACTATATTTGTCTGGGCTCTAGCGAGAACCTCATGCCGTTCCATTAAATCAGCGATGGTGATATATGGTCGGCTTCCTATGGTTCCTCCGGTTTCTCGTCTCGTTGGTGGGGTAGTTGGAGTCTTGGTGGCGGCTAGAGGCGCCATGCTTGACAAAGTATTAGGAGCGGTAGAAGCAGCTCTGACCCTGGTGACTGGTGGCGTTACACCAGAAGGAGCGCTTTCAGCACTGCCATGATTAGCAAGTTGCGCAGGGACATTAGAGGCGGAGGCGGCTCTGGCCCTGGTAATCGGCGGTGTTACACCTGAAGGGGTGCTTTCGGTGTTACTGGGGTCAGTAGATGGCATAGTGATGTTGTTGGAATTAACGTTAACACCAGGCACAAATTCTGCGTTAGTGTTCTCAGTAGCTGATCCTGATCTGAGTTCCACCATGTTGGAGTTGTAATTGAAAAGCGATATCGGAAATTTGGAAACCAATATTGTAATCGAGAGATTGATCTCCCACTATGGTCGCCAATTATTTATGGATGAAAACAGTTTCTGCTGATTTTGGTAATTTCGGGTGTGTGGGTGAGAAACGAATTTAAACCTTAAACAATGTACTGCAAGGGAGTACATTAGATTCGAGAGATCAATCTGCATAAGTCCGGCCTAAACCAAGAAATGGTCGTTCCAGACTTGCCTCGGTCGCAAAGTGAAGGAGAATGGGTTGGTTTTGGGGAGGGAAGCAAGGAAAGTGATGAGACCAGAATAGTTGATTCTGGAAGAGTAGTTGTGTTACGACTTTTATCAGAAAATGGGAAGCTAACAGATGGAAAGCTAGTAAATGTTTTCTGAGTGGTGTATGCTCCTCACTGAACTTGTTGTTCGGTGGAAATAGTTAAGACCTATTTATACCAGTCGAAGTGAAACGTACTCTGGTCTCATTAAGGAATATAAAAATGGGTGAGTAAATGAGAGGAGGTAGTAACTGTTAACGCATGGAATTGATGTTCCATAAAACCATTAACACATGGAATTGATGTTCCATAAAAAGAGAATTTCACCATTGACTCCATGTATTTACTAACCGCCTCATACTTATGACACTTCCTTATGACGGGTGTAGTGCACGCCGCACACTGTAAACCACCAAACCAATACCCAAAGAGGATCCCTCAGTTTGTGATATATGTTGATGTCTCGAATGTTTTGTGGAAAACATGTAGCATATTGTTGTTGCCTGGCAAGTCGATCTTGGGAGACTTACTGGCTTGGTGACCTTCGACGGCCGAGATTTTGCATCTTAAAAGGAAAGCTAGTCGTTGATCGTCTCACGCTTTTGTTTTGGTGGCCGCATAGGGAAGGCCAGCATGGTGGCGCGGCTAGGTTGGCATGCCATCAGAGTGGTTTGGCGTGGCCAAGCTAGGGTTTTAGGTCAAAGTTTACCATGCGTTTTCTGGTAACCTTGGAGGCTAGGATTTTCTCCTGAGATTGAAGGGCGACCGTTGATTGTCGCACGCCTTCATTTTGGTAGCCGCATAGGGAAGGCCAACATGGTGGCGTGGCTAGGTTAGCATGCCATTGGCATGCCTTGGCGCGGTTTGGCGTGGCCAAACTAGGGTTTCGGGCCAAAGGTTACCATGTGTTGTATGGTAACCTTGGATGGCTAGGATTTTCTCATGGGATTGAAGGGCGACCATTGATTGTCGCACGCCTTCGTTTGGCTAGCCGCATAGGGAAGACCAGCATGGTGGCGTGTCTAGGTTGGCATGCAATTGGCATGGCATGCCTTGGAGTGGTTTGGCGTGGTCAAACTAGGGTTTCGGGCCAAAGGTTACCATGTGTTGTCTGGTAACCTTGGATGGCTAGGATTTTCTCATATGATTGAAGGGCAACCGTTGATTATCGCACATCTTCGTTTGGGTATCCATATAGGGAAGACCAGCATGGTGGCGCGACTAGGTTGGCATGGGGAAATTTCAAGGTGCATTTGGCATGGAACGGTGGGGCCAAGGGCTTGGCGTGGACGGCTTGGCATGGTGGGGACAAGGGTTTGTCATGCCATTGGCACATGGTGCGGCTAGCATGGCTAGGGCCCAGGCAAGGTGCGTTTGTTTTGACATGGTGGGGCCAAGGGTTTGGCGTGGAAGGTTTGGCTTGGCATGGTGGGGCTTGGCATGCCATGGGCGCATGGTGCGGCCAGCATGGCTATGGCCAAGGCAAGGTGTGTTTGTCTTGCCATAGTGGGGCCAAGGGTTTGGCGTGGACGGTTTGGCTTGGAATTGTGGGGCCAAGGGCTTGGCATGCCATGGGCGCATGGTGCGTCTAGCATGGATAGGGCCAAGGCAAGGTGCATTTGGCTTGGCATGGTGGGGCCAAGGGTTTGGTGTGGACGGTTCGGCTTGGCATGGTTGGGCTAAGGGTTTGGCGTGACCAAGCTAGGATTGTGACCAAGCTAGGGTTTTGGGTCAAAGGTTACCATGCGTTTTCTGGTAACCTTGGACGGATAGGATTTGCTCCTGAGATTGAAGGGCGACCGTTGATTGTCGCACGCCTTCGTTTTGGTAGACGCATAGGGCAGGACAGCATGGTGGCACGGCTAGGTTGGCATGGGGCCATGGCAAGGTGCGTTAGCATGGTGACGTGGCTAGGTTGGCATGGGGGCATTTCAAGGTGCGTTGGCATGGTTGGCATGCCTTGGCGCGGTTGGTGTGGCTGGCATAGTTTTCCATTGGCACATGGGTGCGGCTAGCAGGGTTAGCATGCCTTAGCGCGGTAGGTGTGGCTGGCACAATTTTCCATTGGCACAGGGGTGCGGCTAGCATGGTTGGCATGCCTTGGAGCGGTAGGTGTGGCTGGTATGATTTGCTATTGGCACAGGGGTGCGGATAGCATGGTTGGCATGCCTTGGTGCGGTAGGTGTGGTTGGCACGATTTTCCATTGGCACAGGGGTGCGGATAGCATGTTTGGCACGCCTTGGCGCAGTAGGTGTGGCTGGCACGATTTTCCATTGGCACATGGGTGTGAGAATTAGGGTTTTGGCCTATCGAAACCCTAATTAGCATTAAAAAAAGTACCCTGGTAATTTTCTCGCAGTAATATTAAAGGGTTCAATAAATGCGCTTGGTGGAGACATTATTACTCAAGTTCTGTGACGTCATTGTCTGACTAGGGTTTTACGATTTTAAACCTAAGCTAAAAACCACCATCAACATCATGGTACCTTTTTTTAAAATACTAATTAGGGTTTCGACAGGTCAAACCCTAATTCCCACACCACATATACCAATGGCATGCCGTGCCATCCACACCTCCGCGCTAAGGCATGCCATCCATTCCAGCCGCACCACAATGCCAATGGAAAACCATGCCATCCACGTCTTCATGCCAAGACATGCCAGCCGCACCATTGTGCCAATGGCAAACCATGCCAGCCACGTCTTCGCGCCAAGGCATGCCGACCATGCCAGCCGCACCACCGTTCCAATGGCAAACCATGCCAGCCACGTCTCCACGCCAAGGCATGCCAACCATGCCATCCGCACCACCGTGCTAATGGAAAACCATGCCAGCCACGACTCTGCGCCAAGGCATGCCAACCATGTCAGTCGCGCCATTGTGCCAATGGAAAACCATGCCGGCCACACCTACCGCGCCAAGGCATGCCGACCATGCCAGCTGCGCCACCGTGTCAATGGAAAACCATGCCAGCCAAGTCTTCACGCCAAGGCATGCCGACCATCGTGCCAATGGCAAACCATGACAGCCACGTCTTCGCGCCTAAAACATGCACGAGCATGCCAACCATGCCATCATACTACTGGCTTCCAAGCGAAGGGTTGCGATAATCGACGACTACCCTTCCCCCTGAGATGCATATCTTAGCCGTACAAGTTTGCCACCAAACACGTGGCAACTTCTGGCCTAATACAAAACTACACGGTTTGTACTAAACCCTAATTTGGCCACGCCAAAGCAATGCCGACCATGCCACCATGCCGCTGGCTACCAACATCCCTCTTGAATTCTTCCTGATTTTTACTTTCGGGCTGTTTCAAATCCCAAACGAGCTCAAAACCTAAATAGTCCCTCGTAGGGAGATGGGAAATTCTTTTCCGTACAGAATGGAGGGGCGGACCATCAAAATCCGAGTCTGTATGAGAATTTTACATCGATTCTAGTAAAGAGCGCTAATTAGGGTTTTAGCATACCAATCCCTAATTTAGACAAAGCCGCAAGTGAAAAGGCGAGGGTACCCCAAATATACCTCAAGATATAACTTTTCCTTCCTATCAGTCCTTTCCCCGAAAGTGATTGTCTATGGACTGAGTCGAGACAATACAACAAATCGGTTCACACTTTGTGTGATCGTCTATGGATACGAGATCGAGACAATACAACAACAAAGTGTGTTTACTTGATACAAAGGTTCGGACTTAACCAAACTCAATAGGATTCACGTATCAAGTAAATAGGAATTAACGTTTGTGCAATTTACTTTAATTATAATAAAATAATTATAATGCGGAAATATAAAGTAAATGACACAGCAAGATTTTGTTAACGAGGAAACCGCAAATGTAGAAAAACCCCATGACCTAGTCCAGAATTGAATACTCTCAGGATTAAGCCGCTATACAAAATAGACAACTTTGTATAGTTGATACCAAGAAACTAAACCTATAGTTCACCTAGTTTCGTCTGTATTCCCATGCCTCCAACCTGTAAACAAGTCACGTACTTGGACCAATTCCTTTGGATCGTATTCCAAACATTAAAGGAACAACAAATCTATTTGGTATCGACTCTCTTCAACCAAGTGATATGAGTTGCCCAAAGGTTCCCTTGTTTATCTTAACATAAACTCCTTTGCCAGGTTCCAAGATATATCTTATGTTCAATTACCCAAAGGCAATCATTAAGATTAAGCCAACAACACTCTTCAACCAAGTGATATGTGTTGATGCCGATCTTCCTCAATTAATCAATCCAATCTACCACAAGGATAAACTGATTATTAAATGGATTCTCTTTTAACCAAACAAGTATTGTGCACACCAAAGATTATAAAAACCATGTCAGAAATCTTCAATATCTTCTTTGTCTTCAAATATTCTTAAATCTTCAATAAACACCTGCACACAACTACTTGAATCTCTTGTGATCAATCACACACAGAACAGAGTCTGTTAACAATGGATTATCACAAGATCGTCTTTAGATAAATCTTCTGTTCTGATATAACAATCTCTTTTGTTCTGATATAATATTAACTCAAACAAGTCGTGAGCGGTTATACTAATCACACATATTGGTCATTCATAAAATATGCAATGAAGAACAACCCCAATAACTCCTGGCGATTTCCTTTTCGGTTCACAACACATATCATGAATTTACTTCCTTAGAACACATGTAGACATTGTTCCCTAGGATGAAATCCTCACCTCATACCCATACATTATGTCGATGTCTAATATACAAAGTTTAATGGTTAACCAAGAAACTTCATATTGTATTCCTTAATACTATGTCTATCTAGAGTGTTCATGCTTCGCAGTTTTATGTTTTCAATATGCACGACTTGAAAGATATGTTAGGGAATGAAACAGTTCAAGTCAAATATCACTAACCTCAAGTGGAAGGATGATGTTGTCGTTGTAGTTCCGCACTTCTTCAAGTCTTCGTAATACTTGTAATGTCTCACCCTAATACTTTCAAGATAACCTATACGAAGTTGACTCTAGAAAATTCAAATCAAGCGACTCTTAAATGAGTTTTGCTTCACTAAAATATGACAACCAAACTTGACATACCAACCCTTGGTGGGTTCAACCGAGCAATGCTCTAACAATCTCCCCCTTTGTCAATTTTAGTGATAAAACTCTTACAATCATATGGATAAATAAATTACAATAATTCATTACACATACGCTTGATTCCCGAATCCACGGCACACAACCTGCATTCATTCAATCCTCAAAAATGCAGCAGTTGCACTATAATAACAAAGCTTATACTCCCCCTAAAGGTGAGCTAGGTAGTTCTTCAATCCGCACATCTTTGTTATCCCATTCATATGATATGTTACTCCCCCTTAGTCTATGATTTTCCTCAATCGTTAGATAAATGTTCAAGCACCAACATCCTCTTTCATAGTGACACCAATCAACCATAAATTGATACCAGTATCAGTTGTTTACTCCATATATTTCTCCCCCTTTTTGTCACAAAAATGACAAAGAAGCGAACAAATAAAGAACAACATGAAAAGGATCTTACAAATATCAAAATAGACTTGCAACCTATTGAGTCAAGCACGAGGGTTTTACACACCATTTTTGATAACCAATATCAAAACCGAAACTACAAGTAATTACGTTTTGATATGTTATCAAGGAAATAATTGCCCGAAGCAATTTTCCCAACTATTTTAGCAAACCAAAAATCAACTAATCAACTTAGTCCCTTTGCTAAACCGATTGTATAAATATAACTGCTTCATTCGATAAGACCAAAACAAAGATAAACTTAATTTTTCTCATCAGGTTCTAATTATCCATATAACTTAGACCTTTAGATTTCAAACAAGCCAAATACTAGGTTAGTTAACTAGCATTTCCTTGTTTAGGATTTCGGCTAGACTTGAATAACCAAAACCTCCACTTTGATAAATCTAACTAAAATCATAATTAACTTAGTTTAGCTTATCCGGAATCGAATTGGACTAAACAACTCGTCACGTCAACATATTCATTCGTCAAGCCATAAATAGTTCATACAAACCAATAAATCAACTTGCATAATTATTCACCTCAACCGGATACAATAGAAACAACATATATAAACCAAATTTTCACTATTGCACCAAAATTTTGTAAGCTTAAACAATTGTACTACACAATAAAGCAAAATAACAATTGTTTTACTTAACTGGAAGCAATTGAATTACACACACACATCCATACATTCATAATGGAATAAACACATTAATTGTACCAACAATTTCTTTTAAGCAAAAGCAATATATATATATATATATCAAATAAAAATAGGCTTTTCTTAAAACAGGAAAATAATTAACTAACAAAATTGTTACCTCAATTTCGCATCCAACTTCTCCAAATATGATTCCATCGCTTTCTTCTTCCGGGAGAATTGAAAACTGTTTTCATTAGGTACTTAATGTACCTTGACAATACCTATGGATTTTCTTAGATTTTCGAAAGTTGCCCTATCCAGGGGATTTGTGAGAATGTCAGCTAACTGGAGTTCGGATGGAACATATTCCAATTTAATAATCCCATTCTCATATAATTCTCTAATTAAGTGATATCGGATATCAATATGTTTTGTTCGAGAATGTTCGACTGGATTTTCAGTTAGTCGAATAGCACTTGAATTATCACATAGGATATTCATAGTAGGAATATTGATCCCATAATCGATGAGCATTTGCTTCATCCATAACAGTTGAGTACAACATGTACCAACAACAATGTATTCTGCTTCACAGGTTGACAAGGACTATGAATTCTGTTTTTTTCTATGCCAATCAACAAGATTCTGACTAACATAGAAGCAACCACCAGAGGTGCTTTTCCTATCTTCTACACATCCTTCCCAATCAGCATCAGAATAGGCAACTAGATTATTGTTTGTATCCATAGAGTATGATAGACCATAATCTATTGTACCTTTAACGTATCTAATGATTCTTTTCACAACTTTGAGATGTGACTCTTTAGGGTCAGCTTGAAATCTAACACAACATCCCACACTGAAGGAAATATCGGGTCTTATTGCAGTTAGATACAACAAACTCCCTATCATAGTCTATAGAGTTTTTTATCAACTGATTTTTCTCCTGGATTTGACTGAAGTTTTCCAGTAGTTGGCATTGGAGTAGCCATGGGTTGTGCATCTTTTAGTTCGAATTTTAAGACTAAATTCCTTGCATATTTTTCTTGGTAAAGAATAATACTATCCTTTTGTTGTTGTATTTGTAAACCAAGAAAATATGATAATTCTCCAACATTACTCATTTCAAATTCCCCACTCATAATGTTCAAAAACTCGTCTGTTAGAGTCTTTGAGGTGGAACCGTAGATGATATCATCTACATATATTTGTTCTACAAGAACATTTTTTCCACTCCATTTGGTACAAAGATTTTTATCAGCACCTCCTCTAGAGAATCCCTTTTGGAGTAAAAAGGATGTTAGTTTATCATACCAAGCTCTGGGGGCTTGCTTTAAGCCATACAATGCCTTCTTAAGTTTAAAAACATAATCAGGAAATAATGGATCTTCAAATCCTTTAGGATGATCCACATAGACTTCCTCTTTTAGATCCCCATTCAAAAAGGCAGATTTAATATCCATTTGAAAAAGTTTTATCTTCAGATAACAAGCATAGGCAAGCAATAATCTTATTGATTCTAAACGAGCAACGGGAGCAAAAGTTTCATCAAAATCTATACCTTCTATCTGCGAGTATCCTTGAGCAACGAGTCTAGCTTTATTCATGATGATTGTTCTAAACTCATCTGATTTGTTTTTATAGATCTAATTTGTTCCAACAATGTTTACTCCTTCTGGTTTAGGGACAAGTTTCCATACTTCCTGTCTTTCAAACTGATTGAGTTCTTCATGCATTGAATTTACCCAGGCAGGTTCATTGAATGTTTCATCAACATTTTTTGGCTCTATTAAGGAAAGAAAACATAAATAGTGACAGACATTCTGAAGTTTTCTTCGAGTCATAACTCTAGCACTGACATTACCAATGATGTCATCAGACGAATGTCTTTGATGAACCCATTTAACAGGTTTTTGAACTATAGTTTCAGTATCATTGGTTTGTTCAATAATACTTTCATTATCATCCTTTTCATCAGCATCATTGATTAAAGGAACTACAGATGTTTCAACGTTAGTTTGCTTTTCTTTAATGACAGTCTCAAAGGGAGGAAGCTCTGCTGCAGTATGATTATCTTGACTAAAATCACTAATGTCATCAATGACCACATTAATTGATTCCATCATGACTTTGGTTCGAAGATTGTATGCTCCGAAAGAACGACTGTCAGAAGCATACCCAAGAAAAATTCCTTCATCACTTTTGGATTTAAATTTGCCTATGTGTTCTCTATCTTTGAAAATATAGCATTTACTACCAAAAATTCTTAAGTAGCCTAGATTTGGTTTTATTCCATACCATAATTCATATGGGGTATTTAGAGTTTTTGATCTTATATAGACTCTGTTTATAAGGTAACATGCTATAAAAATATCTTCCCCCTAAAAGGTTAATGGTAAATTTTTGTTATGAAGCATGACTCTTGCCATTTCCTAAATATTTCTATTCTTTCTTTCTGCTACTCCATTTGCCTGAGGTGTAATGGGAGCCGAGAATTGATGACTTATTCCAAGACTATTATAGTATTCATATACTTTAGTATCCTTGAATCTTGTACCACGATCGCTTCTAATTTTCTTAAGTCTGCGACCTTGTTCATTTTGAATTCTATTCACAATGATTTTGAACTCTTCAAGAGTGTCATTTTTGTGCTTTAAGAAAGCAACCCAATTAAATTGAGTATAATCATCTACCATTACTAATGCATACTTATTTCCTCCAACTGAATCTTGTTGGATTGGACCAAAAAATAAGATCGAGAGAAGCATGAGTGGCTATATCTCGAAAAAGTTTGTGCGAAACTTTTCCTTGCTTACCTTTTTGGCATGCACCACAAACGCCTTCTACTTTAGTATTGATCTTTGGAACTCCTTTTACAAGTTCTTGATTAATGAGCGTTCCTAGCATTCGATAATTGATATGGCCAAAACGTTCATGCCATAAATGAGTGGACTCAACCTTAGTTAAGTTACAATATAAATTGGATTGTATATCTAGAAGATAACAATTATTCATACTTCTTCATCCTTGAAAAATTACTTTTCCAGACTTATCTTCAATATCACAACCTTTCATGTTGAATATAAACTTGTGACCTTTATCACAGATTTGACTGATAGACATAAGATTAGCTTTCATACCTTTAACATAAATAACATCATGAATTTTGGGTATACCTGGAAGTTTGATTGTCCCCTTTTTGTTGATGAGACAGCTTCTTCTATCTCCGAATGTCACAGAGCCTCCTTTGTAGTCTTCTGTCTTTATAAACCAAGAGAGATCACCTGTCATATGTCTACTACATCCACTATCCAGAAACCATTGGAATGGTGAGGTTGTTTTAAGTGTAAATGCTCAAATACATTGTTCATTAATCTTAGGATGGTATGTTATGTTCTTGAAAAAATTCTAAACACGATTAATCAGATGTTTTACAATGCAAATTTTCTGATTTAAGCAATACCACCTTCTTTTCGAGCTTTTTCTGATCTGTTTCTTGCAAGACTGTTTAGCTTGTCTTGATAAGATAATTGAGTGTTCATGAGAATCTCTTAACTTAGATTTATCAGTATTCTTTACCGGTTTTCTATCAATCATGATATTCGTGATATCATCAGTACATAACCCGGTTTTGTTCAATCCTTTCATTAAGTATCTTAACTGAAACAGATGAATATTCCTCAGAGTCTTCTTTCGGGTCGTTTAAAATCTTTAGGACGTTAATTGAATATATCATAAGATTCATCTTCTTATAGGATGGATCGCACCAAACACATATTGTTAGATCTTTTCATGTTTGCCTGTCCTAATGCCAATTGAAAAGGCGAGGGTACAAAAAATATACCTCAAGCTATAACTTTTCCTTCTTATAAGTCCTTTTCCCGAAAGTGATTGTCTATGGACTGAGTCGAGATAATATAACAAATTGGTTCACACTTTGTGTGATCGTCTATGGATATGATATTGAGACAATACAACAACAAGGTGTGTTTACTTGATACAAAGGTTCAGACTTAACCTAACTCAATAGGATTCACGTATCAAGTAAATAGGAATTAACATTTGTGCAATTTACTTTAATTATAATAAAACAATTATAATGCGGAAATTGTTAGAGCACCGCTCGGTCAAACTCGCACGCGTTGCTATCTCAAGCATGTTTGTCCATCTTAGTGATCAAAACTATATAGTCTTGATTTCTAGTCTATTATAGCTAAGGTCTCGGACTAGGATAGAAAGTGTAGTTGAGCTCAAGAACCCCATGGCGATCATCATACAAGATGAAGGACTACTTAAGGAACCAGTGGATCTTCATCGACTAAAAGATATGTGGATACTTGAACTTATCTATCACTCAAAAGTCTATCTACTATATCTCCTATCTTGAGACAAAAGTCGTTTTACTATATAGACTAAGAATATGCACATGTGACATTTCGAGCTTTATGATTGGATCTAAACAAGATTATAGAACATTTACCTTTGGTCATGAAATATCTCTTACGGAAATTTCATTAGGATCCCGTTCTTGTACCTTTGCCAATTTTATTGACAAAAAGGGGGAGAATTAATGGTAGTTCACACTACAAATACATATGGTTTTCGGATCATTATGTAAGAGGGGTTGGTTTCCATGTAAGATGGAGTATTAACTAAGGGGGAGTGAAGTATCACCATAGTATTGTTGTTGAAGTTGTGATGCAATTGGACCTTGACGCTGTGTAATAATACTATGAAAATGTATAACAATGATTGAGAACCAATGCTTTTATTATTGTTATAGCTACGGATTTTCAACAACGATGATACTAAACTTATAACCTTTGGAATCATTGGACTACTTGGAAGTGACGAAGATTTCGAGTATTGTTGAAGATTAGGCATGTGGAATAGGAGCTACAAAGTTTATTTATATAATTTTTGTATTCCATATATATTAATAGTTTTGCCACTAAAATTGACAAAGGGGGAGATTGTTAGAGCACTGCTCGGTCAAACTCGCATGCGTTGCTATCTCAAGCACGTTTGTGAATCTTAGTGATCAAAACTATATAGTCTTGATTTCTAGTCTACTATAGCTAAGGTCTCGGACTAAGATAGAAAGTGTAGTTGAGCTCAAGAACTCCATGGCTATCATCATACAAGACGAAGGACTACTCAAGGAACCAGTGGATCTTCATCGACTAAAAGGTATGTGGAGACTTGAACTTATCTATTACTCAAAAGTCTATCTACTCTATCTCCTATCTTGAGACAAAAGTCGTTTTACTATATATACTAAGAATATGCACATGTGACATTTCGAGTTGAGTATATCTCGCTTATCTATTTCTCAAAATGTGTGTTAGTAAAGCTTTCGCTTTAGCCAAGTTCATCTTTGCCTAGTGACGAAAGTCATGTTATGTTTCAATCACTTTGAAAATCGCTCTGGCGAAAACTAGTTCATGAAAACAATTATATGACGTCCTTTGAGAATGTTTTAATGATTGAAATGAGAGTTTAGGCTATATAACCATTGGGGGATATAAACATTATTGTGGAAACACATATATGTATAAGTCCTTAACACTTGAACCGAAGTTTGCGAACTTTGTTGATCAAGTGGAACCGGAACGTGAGCAAAGAACTCGGTCATGAACCCAGTCCCACGACGCATAAGATCTCGAACCCGAGAATATCTGCTGAAGTTGAAGCTCGGGTGCAGTCAGCAACGCAAACCCAAGATTTAACCGACGGGAAGTTCTCATTCCGAGAAATTCTACAGGAGTTTATTAACTTCAACCGGTTAGCTTGAGTCCGCGAACTCAAGAGGTTATGTCTAAAAACGTTGTTTATGAACTTATTCTTAAATTACTAAGGGATGTTTTTGCAAACCATGGCTTTATAGTTCATGATTAATGATTCGAGTGAATCACATCGTTTTTGATTCAATTGTGTCTCTTATAGTACTTGAGATCTTATAGCAATTGAACAACTCTCTAACTAGTTCATTTGAGTTATTTGGACTAGTTATGGTAAATAATAAAATGGTTGATATGAAAGTTATCATTTGGTTGACTAATATTGAACCAACCATTGTGCACGTTTGGGTACGGTTACACAAACCCAAAAACGTCAATTACACGTGTGTATGACAAGCTAAGTTTTCAATCTAACGATTGAGAGATATTAGCTTGTATCTAATCAGGTTTTCATCTAACGGTGAATATTGAATGCTTTGTTACTAAGCTAACATTGATTGCAAACCCTGATTTGAAAGACCATATAAGGGGAACTCTAGCCAATGGAAAAACTAATCTCCACACACCTTTCTTATGTGATACTAGTTTTCTCTAAGCTAGAGTCGATCTCCATTAACCCTTGAGTTTTCTCTCTAAATTCGGGTTAACGACTTAAAGACTTCATTGGGATTGTGAAGCCAGACCGATACTACTTATATTATAGTTGTGTGATCTGATCTTGCTATTTCTATCGTACGAGTACAATTGTAATAATTAGCTTGAGATTTCTATCTCCGATAGGCAAGATAAAAGTAGTCACAAATGTCTTCGTATCATTGTTTATGATTCCTCAATAATCTTCTTCGCTGCGTCGATTAAGTTTATTGTGAGGTGATTGATGAAACCGAGCTTTTCTTCGGGAATATAAGTCTGGTTTTATCGATTGGTTCATGTTCACCTTGATTTATCAAAAGACGGAACAAAACTCATAGGTTTATTCGTGGGAGACGAAATTATCTATTACCTGTAGACTTTTCTGTGTGAGACAGATTTGTTTGCTAAAGTCTTCGACTTTGGGTCGTAGCAACTTTTGGTTATGGGTGAGATCATCTAAGGGAATCAATTGCGCAGTATCCTGCTGGGATCAGAGCCGTAGGAGCATAACTGTACCTTGGATCAGTGTGAGATTGGTCGGGGTTCAACTACAGTCTAGACCAAAGTTAATTAGGAGTAGGATAGTGTCTGTAGCGGCTTAATACAGTGTATGTTTAATCTGGACTAGGTCCCGGGTTTTTTCTGCATTTGCGGTTTCCTCGTTAACAAAATTCTGTTGTCTGTGTTATTTTTATTCCGTATTATATTTTGTTATATAGTTGAAATAATACTGGTAGTGCATTGTTCAATCGATTAAAATATCTGACCTTATTGGTTGTTGATTTAAATCAATTGACACTTGGATATTGGTCTTTGGTACCATCCAAGTTATCTCTCTTTGATTAGGTTCACGAATCATATTTGCTTGAGTAAATCAAATCGAGAGATTGAGATAATAACTCCTTGAGATATTTTTTATTGATTGAGTCTTGTTGATTCTCTAGAAAACAACTCGAAGTTGTCCATACAGATTGCTAATCGAAATATTGGGTGAGGTTGTTAAACCCCCACATTTTCAATAGGTATCAGAGCAGGCAAACACATTTAAGACCTTACAAGTCTGTATTTGTAGCGATATGACTCTATGGACAGAGGTGCTATCTCAATAAACGTACCACAAGTCTTCGATGGCTCTAATTACTTATGGTGGAAAATTGCTATGCGAGCTTTTCTTCAAGCACGTTATTTTCAATCATGGGTATATGTTGTTAATGGCTATGATTCTCCCGTTGTTGCAAAAGGAGAAAATGTTCCAAAGAATATTGCTGAATATACTCCTGCAGAAGTTCTTGTTGCAAAGCAAAACTCAGACGGTTTGAATGCGATCATACATGCCATTACCCCAAATCTTCATCACCATGTGTCTAATTGCACTAAGTCACAAGAAGATTGGGATATATTAGCAAACGTATTCGAAGGAAACTCCAGTGAAAAGGATGCAAGGCTTCAGAACCTTAATTCTTATTGGGAAAACCTTCGTATGCAGATGAAGAAACATTTGATGAGTTTAATCACAAAGTGTCTGAAATTATTAATGCATCTTTTGCATTGGGTAAGACTATTCCTGAAAAGGACATTGTGATGAAAATTCTCAGATCACTGCCATCTAGATACGATGCTAAGAATCATGCCATCGTTGAGGTAAATAACCTAGATAATCTCTCCAGAAACACGCTGGTTGGTAAGATTAAGATCTTTGATCACGAACTTTCATCCAAGGCTAAGGATGTTGCGTTCAAAGCACTAAAGGACACTACATTACTTGATAAAAGTAAAAAAGTGTATATCTCTGAAGATGATCACTCTGGGATATATTCATCAGATGAATATCTTGACAAATTAGTCTCGATGATCACAAGACAGTTTAGGGATCTTCTATTGAAGAGAAGTAAACGATTCTCCAGAGATAAGCCTAAGGCATCAGTCAAACCTCATAATCGTGTTCCTCCTAAAAACAGGGATATTGATGAAACTGATGAAGAGGATATGACTCGGTGCTTTAACTGTAAAGGATTTGGTCATTTTGCAAACGAGTGTCCAAATCGGAGAAAATACACTGGGAACAAAGGTCTTGCTGCAACTCTTGATGAAATGTCTGATGACTATGATTCAAATGAAGATGAGAAATCAAGTGTTGCACTTCTTCGTGAAAATATTGATTTTTAAAATTGTAGCAATACACATATCAATTTTGATATTCTTTCAGAAGATAATCCAACCATTCTGGAAGAAAAAGTTGACCCTTCTCTTGGAAATATTGTTTATAATGTTTCAGTATCCACTATGTGCCTAGCCGCCTGCACATTTCAGAAGCCTGATTATTATCCAAGTGTGACGTGCTCATATTGTTCATTAAAAGGTCATGAACTCTCAAGGTATTACTAGTTCAAACACAAGCAAAGACACGTCAACAAACTTCAATGAAGATCAAATCATCTAGTAAGAAAGCTCAAACTTGCTCAGAAGACACAGAGGTATGTAAGATTTTATCTTCGTCTAAGAAGTTAGTTTCCAAGGAAAAATCAAGACCATTTGAGAATAAAGTATGGTCAAATTGTTTTGATAGACAGAGGTCTGTGGATTCCACTCAAGAGGAAATTAGTGGAAAAATTGTTGTTCACCACAACACAACTTAATTGTGTTGTTTCTAAAATCTTGTCGCATGTGCCTGATCAAAAGAGACAATGATTTTGTACCTCTCAGGATTTAAGAAAAGTTTTGTTCCTTCTTTTCTTAGTTTTGTCTTATTTTTGTCTATCAAACAAAAGAAAAAGGGTACTATCGACAATTCTGCTCTTTATAGGGATAAGAGTTGATAGTCCACGAACCAGTTTTAGGTTTTGAACCCTACATTCCTTTTCCTTCTCTAAAACCTCTCTTTATCTTAAGACTACTTATTGAGCTAATTGTGAATTCCTCTCACAAACCCATATGGAAGCTCCGAGAATGATGTCTTCTGATGAAAAAGAAGGTAATATGATTTTTAAGCCGTCAATCATGAAGGAAAAGGAAAAATCTCCATTTCCTCCAACCTTAAAAAGAAGGAATATGAGGAAACCAAGGGATGTTCCTTAAAATACTCAGAAGTTTTCTGATGTGTTGAAGGAGTTGCATAAGGAGATTCAGCAAATAAAGTCTTTTGTGTGTAAGACTCATGAAATTCAGAAGGCCCTGGTTCGACAACAACATCCAATAAGGCTCATCGATATAAACTCCTTTCTTAATGAACCATATGTTCCAATGGTTGTTGACAACAAGGAGTTTGGGGACGATAATGAATTTTTCAAAGGTCTTAATGTCTAGTAAATCTTCTATGTTTTCTGTTTTATTTAGAAAAATAACTAGTGTTTTGGAATAGCCATGATTGTGATTACACATAGCTATATCCAATGATTTCATCTTCTTGTTTGTAGTTGCAGAATAACCTACAACTACACCCTCAATAGAATTAGTAAAAACTCAAGAAGTTCTTGATGATGAATAACAATTTTCTTATTAATGTTCTCAATTGATTACAAAGAAGTATCTAAATGGAACTAGAATAGTTACAACTTTCTCTATTCTCTTTCCTAAGATATTTTCTAACACTCACTAAAAGAACCTCTCGAATTTTACATTTGAACTCCTATTTATAGTAAAACTTATACAACTGTATATGAGTTGCGAAGTATCGCAACTCATACTCGCAACATTATTCCATCCTCGCAAAACTTCATATTTCTCCGCGCTACTTCTATCATCGTATCATTTTATAATTCTTTTCTCCTTTATTTATTACGATACTCGTGAACTATTATCCTGCGATATTCAGTACCTACATTGTTTTTAGATTTATTAGTTTAAATTCTAAAGTTATTTTGAAGATGATGGTTGCAATATTAATCTTTTTGATTTTATATATTGTAATATTTTGATGGGATTTGTATGTTCATCCGTGAACTTGATTATCCCATATTTTGTCAAAAGTAAAGTCGTTCACGAATTGGTATGCAAATATTGATAAAGGAATGAATGGACTTTTGGCAAAACACAAAAGTTAATCCTATATTGTCAATTATTGATGTAAGATAGGTTAAAATCTTTTGTGATTCAAGGATAAAATCTATATTATGTCACTTTGTGATGGAAAAATATAATAGGTCCTTGTTTTTGTTATCCACGGTATAGAGCTTAATTGTTCCATATTATTATGTATTACCATGAAGGCTCCATTGTGTATCTCATGTTGAGCACGATACAACTAAGTCAATTGTTATTGTCATGGTTGGTTGTTCCATGAGATGCTATTTGTTGAGCATTAAGAACTAAATTAATCAACTTGTGTGGTTATTTAGTTTGTATTCCATGAGTTCTCTCATGTTGACTACATGTACGGTTAAGGTTGTCATTTTCTATGATAATCTTAGTCGGGGTTCCATAATCTCTTATGTTGAGCCCAAATGAACTAAATCAATCATCTTGTATGATTATTTAGTTAGCACTCCATAGATTTTTCTCATGTCGAGTGTGGACAATTGAATTGATTACTTTGTGATTAGTTTAATTGTGTAATCAGGTTAGAATATTTATGAGTTCTCTTGTGAATAATCTAATTGATGAATTAAGTCTCCATAAGTTTACTTGTGTTGAGCATATTTAGTCAAATTAATCATGGTTCGCTTTGGTTAATACGATTGAATATTTTGGATTCCAAATTCATACTTGTATGCAATTTTTTGAGTCTAAAGAAATCCTTCTTTTCTCTTGAAATTAAGGTCGCTCTTGTTGTTCCCTTGGGAATGACATCTTATGGGGGAGAGTTCTTTTGAACTTGCGCTTAATTTCCAAATCTTTGTGGGGAGTGCGGCTGTGGAATTTGTAGGGGTTATCTTGTATCTTTATAAACTCCTTGATGAATGCATTTAGCCTCGGCTTTATGATTGCATCTAAACAAGATTATAGAACATTTACCTTTGGTCATGAAATATCTCTTACGGAAATTTCAGTAGGATCCCGTTCTTGTACCTTTGCCAATTTTATTGACAAAAAGGGGGAGAATTAATGGTAGTTCACACTACAAATACATATGGTTTTTGGATCATCATGTAAGAGGGGGTGGTTTCCATGTAAGATGGAGTATTGACTAAGGGGGAGTGAAGTATCACCATAGTATTGTTGTTGAAGTTGTGATGCAATTGGACTTTGACGCTGTGTAATAATAATATGACATTGTATAACAATGATTGAGAACCAATGCTTTTCTTATTGTTATAGCTACAAATTTTCAACATCGATGATACTAAACTTATAACCTTTGGAATCATTGGACTACTTGGAACTGACAAAGATTTCGAGTATTGTTGAAGATTAGGCATGTGGAATAGGAGCTACAAAGTTTATTTATATAATTTTTGTATTCCATATATATTAATAGTTTTGCCACTAAAATTGACAAAGGGGGAGATTGTTAGAGCACTGCTCGGTCAAACTCGCATGCGTTGCTATCTCAAGCACATTTGTCAATCTTAGTGATCAAAACTATATAGTCTTGATTTCTAATCTACTATAGCTACGGTCTCGGACTAAGATAGAAAGTGTAGTTGAGATCAAGAACTCCATGGTTATCATCATACAAGACGAAGGACTACTCAAGGAACCAGTGGATCTTCATCGACTAAAAGGTATGTGGAGACTTGAACTTATCTATTACTCAAAAGTCTATCTACTCTATCTCCTATCTTGAGACAAAAGTCGTTTTACTATATAGACTAAGAATATGCACATGTGACATTTCGAGCTGAGTATATCTCGCTTATCTATTTCTCGAAATATGTGTTTGTAAAGATTTTGCTTTAGCCAAGTTCATATTTGCCTAGTGACGAAAGTCATGTTATGTTTCAATCACTTTGAAAATCTCTCTGGCGAAAACTAGTTCGTGAAAACAACTATATGACGTCCTTTGAGAATGTTTTAATGATTGAAATGAGAGTTTAGACTATATAACCATTGGGGGATATAAACATTGTTGTGGAAACACATATATGTATAAGTCCTTAACACTTGAACCGAAGTTTGCGAACTTTGTTGATCAAGTGGAACCGGAACGTGAGCAGCAACTCAGTCCGCGAACCCAGTCCACGAACTTGCGTAAGTTCTCGAACCCGAGAATATCTGCTGAAGTTGAAGCTCAGGTGCAGTCCGCGAACCCAGTACGCGAACTTACGGAAGTTCTCATTCCGAGAAATTCTGCTGGAGTTTATTAACTTCAACCGGTTAACTTGAGTCTGCGAACTCAAGAGGTTATGTCTGAAAATGTTGTTTATGAACTTATTCTTAAATTACTAAGGGTTGCTTTTGCAAGCCGTGGCTTTATAGTTCATGATTAATGATTCGAGTGAATCACATCGTTTTTTATTCAATTGTGTCTCTTGTAGTACTTGAGATCTTATAGCAATTGCACAACTCTCTAACTATTTCATTTGAGTCATTTGGACTAGTTATGGTAAATAAGAAAATGGTTGATATGAAAGTTATCATTTGGCTAACCATTTGGTTGACTAATATTGAACCAACCACTGTACACGTTTGGGTACGGTTACACAAACCCAAAAACGTCAAGTACATGTGTGTATGACAAGCTAAGTTTTCGATCTAACGGTTGAGAGATATTAGCTTGTATCTAATCAGGTTTTCATCTAACGGTTAATATTGAATGCTTTGTTACTAAGCTAACATTGATTTCAAACCCTGATTTGAAAGACCATATAAGGGGAACTCTAGCCATTGGAAAAACTAATCCCCACACACCTTTCTTATGTGATACTAGTTTTCTCTAAACTAGAGTCGATCTCCATTAACCCTTGAGTTTTCTATATAAATTCGGGTTAACGACTTAAAGACTTCATTGGGATTGTGAAGCCAGACCGATACTACTTATCTTGTAGTTGTGTGATCTGATCTTGCTATTTCTATCGTACGAGTACAATTGTAATAATTAGCTTGAGATTTCTATCTCCGATAGGCAAGATAAAAGTAGTCACAAACGTCTTCGTATCATTGTTTATGATTCCTCAATAATCTTCTTCGCTGCGTCGATTAAGTTTATTGTGAGGTGATTGATGAAACCGAGCTGTTCTTCAGAAATATAAGTCTGGTTTTATCGATTGGTTCATGTTCACCTTGATTTATCAAAAGACGGAACAAAACTCATAGGTTTATTCGTGGGATATGAATTTATCTATTACCTATAGACTTTTCTGTGTGAGACAGATTTGTTTGCTAATGTCTTTGACTTTGGGTCATAGCAACTCTTGGTTGTGGGTGAGATCAGCTAAGGGAATCAAGTGTGCAATATCCTGCTAGGATCAGATCCGTATGAGCATAACTGTACCTTGGATCAGTGTGAGATTGGTTGGGGTTCAACTACAACAAAAATTCTTGTCAGATTTTTATTAAAGTTAATTTGGAGTAGGCTAGTGTATGTAACGACTTAATACAGTGTATGTTTAATCTGGACTAGGTCCCGAGGTTTTTCTGCATTTGCGGTTTCCTCGTTAACAAAATTCTGGTGTCTGTGTTATTTCTATTGGCTCCACCTATTTTCCACCCACACTTTTCCTATTTGCCACCTTCATTGATTTCCACCCTCACTAATCCTATTGGCCACCCATATATTTTTCCATAAATCCTAAATACTACCTGTTGACTTTATGTTTATACCCACCCATGAAACCACCCAACTAAACCAGAAAAAGAAAACCTAAATTACAAATCAATATCTTTCTTCCCCATCTCCACCACCGACCACCTTCAACATCTACATCTGTACCCACCGACCACCACCTTCCCTCATCGTTTGTTTAGTTTCTGCTTCTTATTTCCAAATGGTGTATCCAAAGGTGCCTCCAAGAAATTTGGTAATGTTCAAAAAAAATGAGATAAAATTAAACTTAATTATGAATGTATAATTTTATGTGGAAATTCATGTTTATATTGGATTTTATTTTCACTACTATGATGAAAAACTAATCGCCCAATTTGGGTAGACTTGTTTTTTGAAACAAAAAAAAAAAAAAAAAAACATAAAAATCAGTCGCCAATGAATGGCCAACTGGTACTGTATGCCTCAGATTTCCAGTTGATGTACTTTAACTGGATTGTGTTATCAATTGGCACATCCTATGAAAGATTAAAAAATAATGTAAAAATTTACAATCAAACCCTGTTCTTTACATTGACTAATTGAATCCATATACTAAAAGTTCAGATGCCCAGACTAGAGATGTCCTTGCAACCATTTTAATGGTATTGCACGTGAAGGGTCCAATCACCGAAGGTATGAATTGGATCTCCGCCAACTACTATATTTTCTTGATCACACAAACATACTTTTTAATTTAAATGCACACGGATCCTTTTGATTAAACTAAAAAAATCGGAAAAAAAAATAAGTATGAACTAATGTATGCTTCAGTGGATGATTTCGTTTCAACAAAAGAACAACTAAAGAAATAATTTAAATATAATGGTGTACTAATTTAAAATAGATTTGTAATTTAGGGTTAATGTTGTTTTAATGTTTTCCTTTTAATGAAACCATAAATTAGGGGAGAAGAATACAAATAAGACTAAGAGTGGTGATAACTAGAGTCAAAATTAATTTGACTTTTATAGGTGGTGAATAGGAAAAGTGCAATTTTAAAATATATTTACTTTACAAATTCTGATTAGAGTGGTAATTAGGAAAAGTGAAGGTGGCAAATAGGTGGAGCCTTTCTATTACGCATTATATTTTGTTATATAATTGAAATAATACAGGTTGTGCGTTGTTCAATCGATTAGAATATCCGACCTTATTGGTTGTTGATTTAAATCGATTGACACTTGGATATTGGTCTTTGGTACCATCTAAGTTATCTCTCTTTGATTAGGCTCGCGAATCATATTTGCTTGAGTAAATCAAATCGAGAGATTGAGATAATAACTCCTTGAGATATTTTATATTGATTGAGTCTTGTTGATTCTCTAGAAAACAACTCGGAGTTGTCCATACAAATTGCTAATCGAAATATTGGGTGAGGTTGTTAGACCCCCACATTTTTAGAAATATAAAGTAAATGACACAGCAAGATTTTTTTAACGAGGAAACCGCAAATGCAGAAAAACCCCGGGACCTAGTACATAATTGAATACTCTAAGGATTAAGCCGTTATACAAAATAAGACAACTTCGATTAGTTGAGACCAAGCAACTAAACCTATAGTTCACCTAGTTTCGTCTGTATTCCCATGCCTCCAACCTGTAAACAAGTCACGTATTTGGACCAATTCCTTTGGATCGTATTCCAAACAGTAAAGGAATAACAAATTTGTTTGGTATCAACTCTCTTCAACCAAGTGATGTGAGTTGCGTAAAGGTTCCCTTGTTTATCTTAACATAAACTCCTTTGCCAGGTTCCAAGATCTAACTTATGTTCAATCACCCAAAGGCAATCGTTAAGATTAAGCCAACAACACTCTTCAACCAAGTGATATGTGTTGATGCCTATCTTCCTCAATTAATCAATCCAATCTACCACAAGGATAAGCCGATTATTAATTGGATCCTCTTTTTCCCAAACAAGTATTGTGCACACCAAAGATTGTAAAAACCAAGTCAGAAATATTCAATATCTTCTTTGTCTTCAAATCTTTTTAGATCTTCAATAAACACCTGCACACAACTAATTTAATCTCTTGTGATCAATCACACACAGAACGGAGTCTGTTAACAATGGATTATCACAAGATCGTCTTTAGATCTAACAACAGTCTAAAGATCCCTGTCGAAACCTTGAACTAGTTTGAGTAAATTTTATATCAGAACAGAAGATTCGCAAGCATAAACAAACTAGGTGCAATCAAAGTTCAACCACTGTTAGTCAATCATATCAATACAAAAAGTAAAGATAAACCGCAATATCTAGTTTCCCACCAACGGGTCGCGCTAGAGCTTCTCAATCCCAAAGAAGACTTTAAATTAAGCGGTCGTAAGATATTTCACCTAATTAGATTACTCTCCTCTCTGATAGGCGGATTCACCAGTAACAAAGACAAAAGAGTAAGTCTAGGTTACGCAGGATTAGTTTGCTAGAAATGAAAACTCAAAGTATTTATAGACAAGGAAGTTTGGACACCAAGGAATTTCCAAAACCGAAAATATTCTCAAGATATTTTTCATATTTAGCCAAATTCGGTTTTCATAATTCCTGTGAATGCACTGTCCAAAAATTTGGTCGAAATCTCCTTGGAAAATATTTAATTAGCAAATGCACATTACTAATTCTTATTTTACATATATAATTAAAAACCCTTAATTAAAAATATTCTTAACTTATTTAAATTCTATCTTGGGATTTACTTCCTTCTTAGCCTTTAAGGAATATCTTTGAACGAAATAGAATAAGCATTAATGCACCGTGTTCAAAGAGTGACGACATCTTACTCTTGCAAGTATTTTCCATGCTTGCTCACTTGAAACCGATTTACCACACTTCCAAACAAGTTTATAATTGGTTCATCTGACTTTCAAGAACTACGTGATTGATCAAGTACCACTCAATCACAACTCATGGGTTTACGGTTCTACCAAAACAAGTTTCGGTTCTACCTCCATGTGAGTATTGTGCATAGTTACACTAGCTTACCAAAGATACGACTGACTAGGTACTAGGATCGGTTCCCCACATATATTTGGTATCTAACTTGTATGTACTACACATGTCCATAGGATTGGTTCCCCCTTTCCAAAAACGTGTTGCACATGTTCATAGGATCTGTTCCCCTTTCTTCCATAAACCTTGTTACACCTCATACAAGGATAGGTTCCCCTTGTGATACACTGCACCTCTTACTAGGATCGGTTCCCCTCTTCCCAGTAATAAGTTCAGACACACACAACCCGATCATACCCCAGGTGATTACTTAAGATCGATTTCACTAATAAAAGTCATACCAATACATAATTCAGGCCTCATATGAATAGTTCTACCAAGAACACAAACAAGTCGTGAGCGGTTATACTAATCACACATATTGGTCATTCATAAGATATGCTATGAAGAACAGCCCCAATAACGCCTGGCGATTTCCTTTTTGGTTCACAACACATATCATGAACTTACTTCCTTAAAAACATATGTAAACATTGTTCGCTAGGATGAAATCCTCACCTCATACCCATACATAATCACAATAGCATTCATACGATTATGTCGATGTCTTATATACAAAGTTTAATGGTTAAGAAAGAAACTTCATATTGTATTCCTTAATACTATGTCTATCTAGAGTGTTCATGCTTCGCAGTTTTATGTTTTCAATATGCACGACTTGAATGATACGTTAGGGAATGAATCAGTTTAAGTCAAATATCACTAACCTCAAGTGGAAGGATGATGTTGTCGTGCCCCGAACTTCTTCACTTCTTCAAGTCTTCGCAATACTTGTAATGTCTCACCCTAATACTTTCAAGCTAACCTATACGAAGTTGAGTCTAGAATATTCAAATCAAGCGACTCTTAAATGAGTTTTGCTTCACTAAAATATGACAACCAAACTTGACATACCAATGCTTGGTGGGTTCAACCGAGCAATGCTCTAACAGCAAGCGCTTCCCTTCCAAGCCGCACACTGCCAGTGGCTCCACTCCACGTTAAATCCATGCCGCTAGCTACCAAACGAAGGGTTGCAACTATCAACGGCCACCCTTCCGTATAAGATGCAGATCTTAGCCGTCTAAGGTCACCAGATAACGCATGGCCACCTTTGGCCCAACGCCAAAATCCTAGCTTGGCCACGCCTAACCACGTTAAAGCCATGCCATCCATACTTTCATGCCACTGTCTACCAAACGAAGGGTTGCAATAATCAATGGCTACCCTTCCACATGAGATGCAGATCTCAACCGTTCAAGTTTGCCACCTGACGCATGGCAACTTTCGGCCCAAGGCCAAACATCATGGTTTGTACTAAAACCTTAATTTTTGCCACGCCTAAACTATGCCAAGTCATGCCATCCCTAAACCATGCCGCTGGATGCCAAACAAAGGGTTGCAACAATCAACGGCCACCATTCCATCTGAGATGCAGATCCCAGCCGTCCAAGGTTTCCAGCTAATGCATGGACACCTTTGGCCCAACGCCAAAATCCTAACTTAGCCACGCCTAATCACGTTAAAGCTATGTCGGCCATGCTTTCATGCCGATGGATACCAAACGAAGGGTTGCAACAATCAATGGCCACCCTTTCATCAAAGATGCAGATCTTAGTCGTCCAAGGTCACCAGCTAACGCATGGCCACCTTTGGCCTAACGCCAAAATCCTAGCTTGGCCACACCTAACCACGTTATAGCCATGCCGTCCATGCTTTCATGCCACAGGCTACCAAGCGAAGGGTTGCAATAATCAACGGCTACCTTTCCTCTCAAGATACAAAATCTCGACCGTCGAGGGTCACCACCGAGCCGGCAAGTCTTCCAAGATCAACTTGCCAAACAACAACAACATGCTACATGTTTTCCACGAAAAAACTCAAGACATCAACACATGTCAAACTGGGGGATGCTCATTAGGGTATTGGTTTGGCGGTTTACAGTGTGCGACGTACACTACGCCCGTTACAATACAGTTTCATAAGGATGGGGCGGTTAGTAAATACAGGGAGTAATGGTGAAACGCTTTCCTTCTATTGATGATGGATTTTAGTTCAGGGATAAAATTGTAAAAATAATTTTAACGTGTTAACATCATGCAGAGGATAAAGATGTTTGATAAGTGATGAGTACCTCTTCGCTTTATTAATTCACCTAGAATGGAGCATGTAGCAACAATCCCAAATATTCTGTGAATTAAACACACAAAATTCATCCATGATGGAGCATGTAGAAACAATCCCAAATACCCTGTGAATTTTAGCATTATAAATTAATGCATGAATTTCCTTGTATTTCTTGTGTTGTTCTCAGCAGGATTCTCATTATTGGTGCGGCATGATGACTGATTGTTGCTCTCAGCAGAGTAACATGAATATCCAAGTGTCAATAATGAGGCATGCACGAAATACCCGTACATGTTACATCTCTTGGTATGTTATATTAGCCCGATTGAGCATATTTAATTTCCTAAGGGAAATCTGGACTGTCCATATCAGTCTCAGAAATGATCACGGCTACGCAAGTTGGCCGCATGATTTAACTAGCCTAGACGAGCCCTAACAGGAGAAGGCTATCGCCGCAATAACCACCAGCGGGCCCGTTTATTCCCTGGCCTGTCGAACACATGCGATTAGTAAATACAGGGAGTAATGGTGAAACACTTTCCTTCATTATGGAACATCAATTCCAGGCGTTACCGGTTACCACCTCTTCCCATTTACTCATCTGTTTCCATTTCTTACGAGACCAGAGTACGTTTCACTTCGACTTGTATAAATAGGTCTCACCTATTTCCACCAGAAAACAAGTTTTGGTCAGGAGCATACAACACTTAGAAATCACTTGTTTCCCATCTGTTAGCTTTCACTTTTTGGTATAAGTCAAATAACTACTCTTCCAGAATCAACTATTCTGGTCTCAACACTCTCTTCGCTTCCCTCCCCAAAACCAACCCTTCTCCTTCACTTCGTGACCGAAGCGAGTCTAGAACGGCCATTTCTTGGTTTAAGCCAGATTTGTACAGATTGATCTCTCGAATCTAAAATACTCCCTTGCAGTACATTGTTATGGGTTTAGACTCGTTTCTCACCCACAACACACGAAATTACCGAAACCAACAGAAATTGTTTTCACCCTCAAACACCTGCATAAAATAGGAGAGAGAAAATAATAACATTAAAATAATGGAGAAGCGCCCATGGGCCGGGCCCGCCGTGGCCGGTCCCATGCTTCCTCCATTATTTTTCCTTATTTTTGTTGCTTTCATGAACTCATGAAGACTCTTCCATTCTAACAACTTTCCTTGTTTGAGCAAAACTCATGATTTCTCCATATTTTCATGGTTTCCCCATATTTTCGTGGTTTCATAAAAAATAATAATATAAAATAGGAAAAGGTGTTGCGGGACCGCGCAACTTAGCTAGACGACCATGCCCTAGCCGTGGCCGGTCCCACACCTTGCAATCCCTAATCTTTCATAAATTGTTATTTCTCTTATCTCATGAAACTCCTCCGTTTCAACGAAACTCATGGATTCTCCATAACATCACGGTTTCATGAAAAATAATAATATAAAATTAGGGAAAGTGTTGTGGGATCGGGCAACATAGCCGGCCGGCCATGCCCCAGCCGTGGCCGGTCTCACACCTTGCAATCCCTAATCTTTTATAATTATTATTTTGCTCAATTCATGAAACTCCTTGGTTTGAGCAAAAATCATGATTTCATCATAATTTCTCAAATTTTTGCTCAAATCATGAAAATCCAAAAGCCAACATGGTCACACGACCGTCTATCCTCTCACGGAAAATTTAGATGTTAAAATATTCTTACTTTAACATTTACAAAATATTGATCAATTGAGCATACATGTTCATTCCAATAAAATCAAGAATTTCAGTCAAGATGAAACTCTTCTGAAAATTCACAATGTTGCTCAAACGCGCATCAGAAAATGCTGAAACTCACAGTACGAAAACACAGATATCATGGTAATACGTGTATGCCTTTTTAACCGACCAAGGTCATCCCTAGGGCTTGCACAAATCCGGTCCCACACGTTTTCATACTTTTGACCTAATTTGCGCAATCGCTCATATTGGGTCCAAACTCTTCACAACCAACTCAGAGTTTGTGCAAATGCCCATCAGTGGTCCCACGACCACCAAGGGCCGGTCTCATGCCACCTTGGTCGGTCCCTCACTTTTATATAATTAGGTTTTATCACCTAATGCTCAATTTAGCACTATTTCAATAAATGATGAAACCGGTATTTAATCGTCATTCCTTCACCAACTGGCCAACTCAGGACCCTGGTGCACGCTCACTCGAGCAATTGGGCATCACATGGACGTCCATAGTCTCATGTGGTTGGTACCTCCTTCGCTCATGACCTATTTTCAGCAATTCGTCGACTAATGAGCAATTGATCAAAAATTAGGGTTTTTGAACAAACGCTCAACAAATCATTATTCTGATCAAGTTCAAACACTAAATAAATTTATATCCATCAAGTAACAAACATATTAATTATATAATATTCGGTAATCTACCAATATTTTTAATATTTTATTGGGTCACATACCAATAAATAAATAATTCATCGAATTGAGCAAAACTTGCTCAGTTGCTCAAATATTGATCCAACTATCAATATTCAGTAATTCGTAGAATTGAGCAATACTTGGTCAGTTGCTCGAATACTAATTCACCATCAATATTCAGTAATTTATCAGTAATTCGTCGAGTCGAGCAATACTTTCGCAGTTGCTCGAATATTGATTCACTATCAATATCCTGTAATTTTTCAAGCAATACTTGCTTAATCGCCCAGCTATTAAATTTCAGTAATTCGTAATACTTGCTCAATTGCTCGAATGTTGATCCAACCATCGATATCCAGTAATTCGTCAAGCAATACTTGCTCAGTTACTCGAATATTCTACTGAGAAATTCGTCATTCATGCTCAATTCAACAAAACCTATACTCATTGTATAAACAGTCAATAACTGACTAATAAAATACACGTATGTCTTGCAGACTTCACGATTCATGAGACATCAATCACGTCACATAGGGGATATCAATTAGGGTTTTGGTCTGGTGGCCTACGGCACGTGGATTCATCCACGGTAAGAATGTGAGTAAGTCGTGCAACGGTTGAAGGAGTTAGCAAAGTAGTGGGTGGACGGTTAACCAAGTCTCCACACGACATGGAACTGGTTTCACCACGATCTTCCACTTTCCCACTCTTTCACTCAAGAAACTGTCACACTTACAGGGATCAGGGTGTTCATCATTCTTGCAATATAAAAAAGTCCAAATCGAGGACAACAGATCATTATCATCATCCGTCAACAACTGATCATTATCATCATCCGTCAACAACTCGATAAAAACTTATTCACAGAACTCACACTCAACAATTCTTCAATTTGAAAAAACCTTCAACACATCCACAATCCTTGATCATTATTGATCCCACACAATTCTCAGCTTCCCTCCTACAGATCAACCCATCTCCCTCTTTGTGACCGAATTGACTCTGGAACGACCATTGACTTGGTTTAGGCCGGAGTCCTACAGATTGATCTCTCGAATCTAAGCACTCCCTTTGCAGTGCATCTGTGTGAGGTTCAGCAGTTTGCTCGGTTCGAGGAGTCTTAACGGCACGCTCGTCTCCTCACTTCCCAAGAAACCAGCAAACTGTTTTCCCCCATCTACATCCTCATTAACAGAAATTTTGGTACCTCGTGTTATATTATTTATCACTATCAAGGTTGTGAAATCGTAAATCGAAATGCGAATCGCTTTTCAATATTTGCGAATCGAATCGTGAATCATAGTTTTATGGTCGATTATCAAATCGGTATATTTGCATTATATTAAATATAGAAATGTATATATAAAATTAAAATGAAATATATATTCAGTATTAAATGAGATATAGTGGAAAAGTAAACTTTTGTAATGAAAAATGCACAAATACATTATAAACTCATAGATTTCACGAGAAACAAGGCATAGCCCAGTGGTTAAGCCTAGGCATGTGTAGGAAAGACATCAGAGGTTCGAAACTCCGTGGGCGCTTATTTTTTCAGATTTTGGAATGTACGATTTTTAAAGAACCCACAATTGGGAGATATGGGAATTAATTGGGGGATATAGCTACGGGACAAAATAGGTGTCCCAATAGCAATTCTGGGTTACCCCCTATGTAATTATTTTTTTAATTTCTAATCTAGCCCCCACTAATTAGGATTAGTGATTAAGTATAATTAGTAAAATGTTAAGTATTTGGGGGATAAATTAGTGTATATTTTTATTTGTGTTTGGGTAAGAGTAGAAGGAGGGAAAAAAATATTTGAGAGGAATTTCTTTTTTTGAAAATGGGAAGATGATTGTGATGAGAGAATTACTGATAATAAGAAGTTAAAAAAATGATTTTTTTTCTTTGAATCCACCATTGTTGAAGCTGAAAAAGCTTGGTGCCGGCATGGTATTCAACCAAAAACTCATGCCGGCAATTGTTGGAAATGTTCATAAATTGTTTGCCACTATCCGGGGGGGTTCGGGGGGGCTACGCCTACGCCCTCTCGTTACGATTCTTTTCCTGGTTTTGATCTTCCGAATGTTGATTTTTTTCTGGTTTTGAACAGGTACCGGCATGGTAATAGTTTTTTTGAGCGTCTTTGAGATCTTTCGAAGATAGTATTTTGCTTAAATACCTATGCTTAGGAGCAATGAAAAGTATCCAGAATGTTGATTTTTTTTTTCACTTGACTACCGGCATTGATAGGAAATTATCGGGCATGCCGGTACCGTGTTCCGGCATATGGTCTTCATCAATTCCGGCATGGTCTTCGTCACTTCCATTTTGAATTTTTCCTGGCTTTAAAAATCTTGGTGGCGGCATGGTCAGTTGATATGAATACCATGCCGGTATTGTTTTCTGGCATAGGAAATAAATATGAAGACTATGCCGGAAAACAATACCGGCATGGTCTTCATATCAAATGACCATGCCGGCACCAAGCTTTTTAAAGCCAGGAAAAATTCAAAATGGAAGTGACGAAGACCATGCTGGAATTGATGAAGACCATATGCTTAACACCTGCACCGATGGTCTTCATCAATTCCGGCATGGTCATCATCACTTTCAACATGATCTTCATCACTTCCGAATAAAAAAAAATTCGTTTCCAAAGTGAGGTGAAGAGAATTTGATATAGAGTGGGGAGAGTTTAGAATTTGAAAGGGAATGGGGAATATTTGGGTTTCAAAGCTCTACCCCTAAATAAGATTAATAAGAAGTGGAGATGGAAATGGGGGATATGATTTTGTTTTTTGATTTTAAGTTTTTTTTATTATTTTGAGAGAAGGGTATTTTAGTATATTCATAACCAAAAGTCACCCCTTAGCACACACCATGGGTTGGGGGAAGTAATTCATATCCCCCAATTAATTCCCATATCCCCCGATTGTGGGTTCTTTTTAAAACCTTGATCACTATAATAGAAATATCACAGGTAGTATGTTAAAAACAAGATGAACAATTTTTAACTTAATTATACAGTAAAAACTCCATATATTAATAAACTCTATATATTAATAAAAAATCATGGTCCCAACTTGGGCCAGTTGTAAATAGTAATAAACTCCACATTTTAATATTAATAGTTTTTTCTAGTCCCGCCATAAGGAATTTACCTCCATATATTAATATAATTTACATAATCGGAAAATTATAATCTTCTTATATCAAAATTTAAGATAAAGAAAAATATGTATCCATAGTCGTTTGAGAAAATGATGTAATATTTTGTAATGTTATCGTATCTTTTGATTTGCGTATGCGTAAGACCTCGTTACTATTTTCACCTTCTTGTTGAATCCAAAATATTTCCAACTTGTCGAGAATGTTTAAAGTTTTTTGTGGAAAAACTTTTTTTTAGTATACCTCCCTATATTAATAAACTCCATATATTAATAATTTTTTGAAGTCCCAAGGATATTAATATATGAAGTTTTTACTGTATATAACCTACAAATACTTGCTCTTTTTAATTCGTATCTAGAAATATAAATTACAAGACTTTTTCATGTTGGAATTTGGTTCGTGAATTTATTTTACAATTAGGCATAAAGATCTTTTTATCGTAGTATAACTGTAAGGAAGGCAAGAGCCAGAGAGTTTCTATTGATTAGCATTAGCAGTTTACATAGAACAATATCCTATATATATATATATATGTTGGAAGAAACCCTAGACACTATATTGGGCCGCACATCCATGGGCTACAAGTCCTACAACACTCCCCCTTGTGCGGTCCAGTAGAACTATGTTTATGGTGCTTCACGTATAGTGTTTCGAATGTAAGTCTTCAAATGTCGTCCTCTTGTTGATGACTTGTGCTGAAATCAATCGCCTCCTGAAAACTTTGACAATAAGGAAAAACCCAATGGGATAAAACCTTTGTAAAATCCTTCACATGTTGTCTCGTACTTTACATGTAGTTCATCACATGCAATACGATCTTCAAAGATCGATGAGTCTAAGTTAATTGCCTCGTTAAAACTTCGTCAGGAAAACCCAAAGGAACAAAAGCTAAACTAAAGAAAAAAAGTACAATAATAAGAAAACTCAGAACATAGTTGATCTCGAATGTGTTGCCTCATAAAAACCTTGACAAGGAAAACCCAGTGGGATAAAACCTTGACGAAGGGAAAAGGGTACAACATGATAGATGCAGGTAAAGGTGATCAGTTGCAGATGATCACTTTTGTCTGTTAAAGTTGACTAGTTGCTTCACAACTCTTAAGGCAGGAAATCCTCGTGGGAACATAGCCTTAGCTGGGAAATTACATTCCCTGTGTTTGTTGTTGTCTCATTAAAAACCTTTCCGAGCAACAAAACCATGTGGGAAAAAGTAACCTTGGTGAAGGAAAAGAGTTCAACACACTATTAGATGCTCCCCCTGATGTCAAACAATTTTCATTAGTCTAATGCAGTCAAAAGGAGTTTATCACACTGTACCTTAGTGACTTGAAAGCTTATAAGACCATGTTGTTGATCCTGGAAGTTACGTTGCTTAACAGACTATTGCGTTTCATTTCTTTGATTCAGATATTTTCAGTAATATCAACGCGATATTTATGTCTTCAACGTTTAACATACTTGATGTTTTTAGTGTTGTCTCGCTAAAAAACTTTGTCGAGTAACAAAACCCTTTGGGAAAAACTATTCTCGATCGAAGGTAAAAAGAGTACAACACAGCTTCAATTTCGAAGTAAAATATGTCGACATCATATCCTTGGATCCTCCCCCTGATGTCGGCATCTCCCCCTGATTACTTTCAGAGTTGTTCCAGATAGTTCCTTTAGTCATGTACTTTTCGAAACTGAATGTCGGTAATAACCTAGAAAATAATCTACCATATCTCCTTCTGATTACATTCGTGGGAAAAGAGATTATTGTTCCTTCATAATCAACAACTTTTGGATTGCATTTTCATTAGCATTCCTTTTAATGTCTTTATAGGGATAAAACAAACTCATGTCAATGGTTACTTTTAATTATATGATTACATTCACTATACCATTCCAATGACGTTGCGTTGGCGCGGAGCTATATCTAGCTAACAAGTTCCCTGAGGATATAAAATTTAATCGAGTACATTATTATACTAAGTACAACAATGCGTCTATTGTACTTATATATGGGAATTTCATCTCCCAACACATTTTCGTCCTATTCCTTTGGACAAAATGGTTACTTACTTACATTTGAACCTCGACTAATCATGGGAGTGCTATCAGGATGCATGTCTTTGTTAAATTGCCTGAAAACTTTAGACATATGCAAACTAATGGAATAATATACCACAAGCTCAATATTCGATCGAGCTTTCCCTAGATTTTTCATCTCAAATTCGGATTTTAAATAGCTTTTAAGGTCTATTATTACATCAAGAGTACACATCATGTCTGTATCATCAACATAAATAGCCACAATTCCAAATCAGGAACTTTCTTATGAACACGCAAGGAAAAATAACTTACTTGTCTATCCCCTCCAAATCAAATAGTCACTTAGACGGGTATACCACTTCCGCCTGATTGTTTCAATCTCTAAGTGAATGTTCTATCTAATTGTAAACGCACTTTGTGGTTTAGAGTTACTTGATTTGGGAAACAAAAGTCTATCAAGCACTTTTGTAAATATCTTCTATCTCTTGATTCTTTCAGATATATGTAACAACCACATACATATGCTGCATTTCAAGTCCTTTTGAAAATTACCAATATGACTAAGTAGCGGAACTGTATAACGTTCATTACAAGAGAACAATTCCAGGGCTTTGTGAGAAACCTTGCGCCACAAGGCGAGTCTTTGTACTTTAAGACTACTTTCTTCTCACTATGCTTTATGACAAATTAATTATGTATGTCCAATAGGCTTTACACTTGGTTGGTTAGCACTACCACACAAAATACCCATATATTTTCCAAAGAACTAAGTTCTACCTGGAGTGTGCAGGCCAAATATGCTATTTATTTGAAATTAATCAAAATAAAGCATGGTTCAATCTCATTGTGCTCTACTTCTGGAGCAACTATTTATGGATTATATCATCACTGTGCACGCATGATCCTTCCATTGACTCATGTGCATTCTCATAATCCGTAAGGATTTTATTGTTCTCTAGAATCATTTAAAACTTCGGAGCGTCCTCCAGTTTGATTCATGGACATATTCAGAGACAATCTTATGAGATGATTTCTGATGAAATAAATAAGTTGTGCCTTGCTCACCTACTTCCTTTCTAGGTGAGGATTGATCGAACCAAGTGGTCTCTCCAACTTCCTTTATGGAGTCATGGCCTCAACCACACTTCCACTGAGTGTAGTTACAACACCTTAGTCTATGGTGTATATCCTGTATTGAGGATTTGTAACTTTGCAGGTAGGTTTGCAGCTGGTATGTGTGATCTCATCACTTTAGCAACATCAGTGTACATTCTGAAAATCGAATATTCTTTATCACTTCACATTTACATTTGTGGAGTACAAGAATCAATATGAGACACAGTGGGAACACACCACGACAATTCCTGTCGTTCGCTTAGAAAATTCTTTTTATTATCTCCCCCTAACGACGGGAAGACTGTCTCATTAAAGTGATAACCCGCAAATCTAGCAGTAAGAGATCTCCTGCCAAAAGTTTTAAAATGCGGATAATTGTTGGGAACTCATTTCCAACATAACTACTTAATAGTTTTGAAGACCCATCGTAGTACGATGTGGAGTCGTAATGGCACATATATAGTGCAACCAAAAATGTGTAAGCACATGAATGTCAGGATTAAATCCAGTTACCAACTGGTACGCAGAAAAGGTTGACTAATTAATATTGGGTTCTAAAAACGAATTAAGTAAGATGCGTGTAATATTGCATATCCCCAAAGCAATAAAAGACAGGTTTGTACGCATAACCTATTCCTTAGGCACCATCTGTAACCTTTGATGGTAGCCTCTGCGAGACCATTGGGTATAAGATGCTCTGCATTGATCCTATTAAACATGCAATATTCATCAAGTCCTTTTGATGTAAATTCTCTAGCATTAAAAAGGGTGGTTAGCCTTTGCACTTTGCATTGTGTAATATGTTCTAGGAGTTCTCAAACGCAAATTTCTTGGGAACTATCACTAGTCCAAAATGTCAAAACATTCACCAGATCCATCAGTTACTTTAATGGTCCGCATTCTGCATGAATATTTTTCTAAAGTTCACCTTGTTTTCTTTGTAATATTTAATTTTTACCATTTGCATCTTAGGATGGTCTCGATCCTGTTTTACTGAAGACTTTGTAAAAATGAGTGATATGCTCTCTTACTTAAAAGCATAATGTGAGGGAGGAGGGGGTTGTGCATCTAGTACTTTAGAAAACACTTATTGAAAGATATGTCATTATTTCGCATTCTTTCAATATTGTTCCCATTTTTGTTCACTCAAATAAAGTGATGTTCGCATGAGTCCTTTCAAAACGATCATCAAGTCACGACCAAAGTTGCTTTATGGTTATGCCCAAAGCCTGTGTGAGTCAATTTCCAACATTTCATCGTTGGAATCAATATGGGTTCAATAATCCAAATTAATACTATAGTGATTTACATTTCACTAAATCGACTCATTAGTCTCTCTAAAGTATGTTTCCTTCCAAATACATTAGTGACTATAAAAGATGCAATCAATTACATTATCATCACAGTCAGGTTCCACATGATATCCATTTGCATGAGTTTCTTTGGAATTTAACAAGGTGTGATTATCTCTATGTACATATAGAGATTTTGTGACGTCTTTGTGCTATCTTGAAAATAATTTTTGAGCAGTGTTGTGCTCGATGATCCAATCCTCGTAATCGAATTATAAGGAAATAGTTTAACAACTAGTTTAAATTCCTTAAGCCAGTGGAAGAAAAACAACTATGAGTTAGACATTTAGGTCTTGAGAGTTTTAATAAGTGGTGTGGCCTTATTACGTAATAAAAGTGGGATTCAACTCAAGTACTTTAGATTGAATATATATTACATTTCACCCAATATATCTCAAGTGCTTTAGAGAATTTATGTCTCGTGTTTTCATTCCATAGGTGAAAATATTGGATCTAGTTCAAATGAATAATATAGTCAATTGGCCCGACAAGTTCTTGTTGCCATTAGTTGATGTGAAAATTGGTTGTTACTATGATACACATACACATTATATTGTATATACAAACACCTATGACCAGGTGCATTTCCAACTCTTTTATTTATGATGGGAGCTAGAATTACATTTAAGCTGATCCTATGTTCAATTGATACCTATACTTTGGTGTCATTATTGCTGGGGAAAAAAATATACTTTTTTTTTTCTCATGATATATATGTCACTTTTCACATGCTTTATATGAGTCGGTGCGTCTAACACTCATTATTTTGGGGTTCTTTCAATTTTCATTTTTCCTATATTTAGCTTAATTTGAGAAATTTCTTTATCTCATTAGGCCAAGAGAATCTCACTACACATGTCAACCAATTACTTTAGGTTGAATATATTACTAAAAATAATAATAATTAATTCTCTTGTTGTCATACTTCAACATATACCGGTTCGTTAGTATTACGGATGAAGTAGAAAAATGAAAATTTTCCGACTCAAATAATAAAAAAAATTGGGAGTTCTTCCACACAAAAAAATTTGGAATACATGTGATTTTATTTGAACATATGTTTCCGCGGAACATTGAAATTTTTGGGAAAATATCAAGTATCCAATAATGGTGCTCAAGTACTTCTAAGCCCCAAATGAATACATTGGACTTGAGTTGGTACGTACAACCAATTAAACAAAATACACCATTCAACTATATCCAATGTCATATTCAAGAGAACAAATAGCATTAAGACCAAAATTCTTAATGATTGAGATCAATAAAAATAATTTAAATTGACTATTTATATGCTACAAAACTAGGCATATTCTAAAAATAAATAAATAAGCCCAGCAGGTATTCAATGTAAAAATCCACATTACATTAGTGACATACCTCGTATATTGGTTGGTTCCCGGTGTATATGTATATACACACAGAACCGAAACAGCCTTGGTCGCGCACATCCCAAAGAAAATGGAAACAGAACAAACCACGCCTAGAACGGGATCGAAACAGAACAGGCCACAGGCTGGAACGGGTCGGAACAGAGCATGTTTGAGTTGGACATGACCTATTCGGGTGGAACTGGACCTCATCGGCTGGACCGGACCGGACCGGACCTGATGCACTTCTCCTCTTTCCCAGACGATTTCCTCGGACGATCCCATCACGCCATATTCATAACCCATTATTGTGATGCAGACGTTACATAAGTTTGAAAAGAAAAAAAAAATCACGAAAAAGAAAAACTGTAACGTCGCAAAAAAAAAATGCAGACAAACCACCGGAAAAGAAATAGGTCCACTAAATTAAATATTATCAAGCAGTACGGTTCGAAATAATTTAACTATAAGCAGGGCATGGAAAAGGTTATAGAGACAAACGTCACAAACGTCACAAACGACATATATACATGATCACAAAAGGACAAATATTTTTATATTATTTATACAAACGGCATATAGCATATTGGCGGACAAAATAAGACTCTGACGGACTGAAGAAATCAGACTTTGTTTGACAAGAGAAATGTTTTCATCACATGATGCAACAAAGGTATAATATGACACAACATTCATGACCCATCAATTTTTTTTTTTTTTTTTTGAGAGAGAACAGTAGAATATTAAACTTATCATTACAATCCTGTAAAGGCTTGAGAAAAATAAATAAATAATATAGCATAGCAATATAGTAGCATATATTCATGGAACATACATAAATCAGTCCTACATAATCAATCATCACTTGTTATTAAATCATACATGAACATCATGTGAACACACAATCCTAATACTAATCAGAGGATTGTCACAACGAGTAATAAGGCTAGTATGGATTTTATCTTATTTAATTTTTAGGAGAAAAGACAAAAAAATAATAATTAGAACTCCTTAATATATACCATCATCATCAAAACAAGAGCCATGAAAAATTGAAAAAGAAAAATTGAAAAAGAAAATCAATCGACATCAGGAAAACAAAAAGAAGCAACTAACCAATCTTATTAGGACAATAGTTTTCTTGTTGATCAATCATATACGGACAAACATAAAGGTAACAGATGATTAATTTAACGCAAAGAAGAGATCCGTATACGTAGCACACAAAAATGGTTGAGATTTGGCATTATTAAAAGAAATTTTCCTTTAGGGATTCTTTGAAATATACCTGGTTTTGAGATGTCGTATTTGATTACGGAACGAGGAAGATCTCATTTTCGAGTCGATGATGAAAGTGAAAATAACAATAAAAATCAGTGATTAGAGCATCGTGGGTGATAACGTATTGTAGTATAACTGTAAGGAAGGCAAGAGGCAGAGAGTTTCTATTGATTAGCATTAGCAGTTTACATAGAACAATATCCTATATATATATATATATGTTGGAAGAAACCCTAGACACTATATTGGGCCGCACATCCATGGGCTACAAGCCCTACAACACTTTTTTGTTTATCTATACTTATTGTTATAAAAAGTAATTTTCCATACGGGTTCGAAAACGAAAAATTCGGTGGTTTACTTGACATCTCTCCTTTTCAAAAGGTCATTATTGTAGTATCGGTGGATGACCCATCAAAATTAGATAAGCTTAAACCTAATCCGTATTTGATTAATATGTTGCTCATGCAATATTAAGTAGTGCCACAATAATTGTACATGTCATCCTTTGTTATATCCACTATGGTGGGACTGAGTTATATAAATCGCACTATCAACTGGTTTTCTTGTATAAGACAGAAACGAAACCAAAAACGACAAAAAAAAAAAATTCCCTTCGCATTTTTGTCCAGTGCATATTCTAATAAGAGTTTCATATACAATATACGTTGTTACTATATTAACTCATCTCTAATATCACTACTTACTATCCACGGAAAATTAATGTCTTATTTTCTTGGTACGATTATTAATTCAGTACTTAAAATAACCAATATGCTTCGTCGAAGAAATTTGCAACATATTATCAGTACATATAGCTCTCAATGGTTATGCTGATATTTCATTTGATTCTTTTGATCAATTGGTGGAGTACGATGTTGATGATTGTACTTACCTGTATTATTTTTGTTGTCATCGATATATCATAACGGATTATGATTTCAATTTGCACAATTAGGTTCATATATATATATATATATATATATATTGATTAAGACGCATATATCAGCTCCATACATATGTTAATTTCTATTTCCTGGTAAGTATGAGAAATGTGAGAATGCAATTTCGCGAAAATTTGATAATTTTATTTGGTATTTCATTATAGTACTAACACTTTTTAATATCATCAAAGCGAGAAATTACAGTATCTCCGAATTTCTCAGCCTTAATAATCTGCAAAAAAAATTGAAATCATTCCACCGGAAGTTGGAATACTGAAAAAATCAATAAAGCAAAACTTGCAAGGAAGCAATTAAACCTTAACAGCTCAAATATTATCTCAAACTTCCTGCTATAACTTCGTAGCCTATTATATCTCATATTTCCTTAGAATTCTAGGTTAGACTTGGTTTTTTGAGTTCGATACCGTCGCAGCAAAGAAAAAACATCTTACGAAGAAAAAAAAAGAGGTAATGCCATTGGCGCTGCACACCAGCAGTATATCAGACATAATATGGGCACAAGGTGTGCGCTCGGCTAGCCGGTTGGTCCCAGAAGTGACTCGTAACATGGCGTCAGGTGGTTTCTATCAATAATTCATATAACCTGAACTGATATTGAGCCATTTTTTGCCGCAGAAATTATGTCCATATCCATATGCACGCCTATAGATTAATATTTCGATTACAACAATGTCATTCTAAGATCACCGTGGGCTCTTAATGAAGACCTTCTTCTATTGAAAATATGTGATCCAGAAAAGCTCCCTCATGAATATGAATTCAAGTATGCAGATTTCACCGTTCAGATTCATGGAATCTCTATGAGTACACAAAATATCAAGATGGTTAAATTCATTACTTCAAAGATTGGTAAACCATATCCCATTCAACCTTCTGAACAAGCAAAATGGGGAAGCTTTGCTAAATTTCGGGTCAAGATAGACGTCACAAAACCAATCAAACAAGAGTTAAACTTTACTCTACCATCAAAGAAACCATGTAAGGTAACTCTAAGATATGAACGTCTACCTAGAGTCTGTTTCTTTTGTGGAATATTCGGGCATATTATGAAGCAATGTCCAGTCTTATCTTAAGAATGTGAGAAGATGGGTTTCGTCTCCCCTGAAACATTCATGAAGAAAATGCAGGATTCAAAGATTGCAAGATTCACAAAAGAGATCAATGCAGGCTTCAAACCCAAACCATCCCTTTCATCTCAGAACCCTAGAACCAATATAGGAAGTTACCATAGTAAAGAAAATATGTGCAGATCTGTTTCTCCTAATTCCACTCCATCCATCCACCACAGTCAAACCCCAACCGTGAAAACCTCCCATGATTACTCCAATAATCCCCCACAATAACTGGAGAATATAAACCCAAACTCCATAAAATCTGCTACAATTATCTCCCCCCCAGAAAAATTCCCCCAATAATGTTAGATCCCATTCAATGGAGAATTATTCCCTGCATGGAAATATTTCAATCAATATGTCAGAGAATATTGGAGGGAATTCTTCTACATTATAGCAACCCATATCCACTCTTGGACCTCCCCTACCCCATAAAAATCCCACCAAAACCACCAATGTATCGCTCCCACAGAAATCCATCCCAAATATCTTGAGCACCTCAACCCCTCCATCCCCATCAAGGCATAACTTTTCTCTATTGTCCCAAAACCCAGATGCACAATCCATGTCTACCCATCTGGCTAAGCCTACCTCACTAAAATGCCCTGTGAAACCCATCCCTGGGAAAAACCAAAATAACACCCACCCCAATCTACCACCTCACTCTCAGAATCTACCCATCCTTCCTCACCCACTACCATGCCATCGTCCAACCTACCCACAACTCTAGACAACCCATCTCCAAGTAAAGTAATAGAAGAGAAAAAAGTTCGCCAGTGGAAACGTCATGCCAGAGTTAACAATAGTGTTGTGAAATTCAACCAAAAATCCATCATTGGGGACAAGAGATAAGCTGAACCAATGTACTGTGATCCTCCATTGAAGAAATATTGCTGTGAAACTAATGCGGCCGTGGCGACTTGCACAGAAAAGTCGTAGGATCGATGATAATACAATCATGGAACTATCGTGGATTAGGGAATGATACGACAGTTCTGATATTAAAATCATTCATGCGCAGCTGCAACCCTTCAATTCTCTTCCTCTCAGAAACAAGATTAAATGAGAACAACAGCAAAAGGGTGTGCATCTCTCTGAACTTTAGACACTTCACTTTTATAGCTGTTAATGGTAGAAGTGGAGGTATCGATCTCCTTTGGCAAGACAATGTCAACCTTCAAGTTATATCAAAGATCCAGAACCTAATCCATTGTACCATTGGGCCACATCTTTGACTACTAGTATGGGATCTACTTTGCATATATGGTCCTCCAGCCCACAACAACAGAAACGACTTCTGGAAAGGAATTAGTGAATCAATAACCGCCATTTCTTCTCCATGGTGCATTATAGGGGATCTAAATATTTTAATGCATAGCTACGAGAATCAAGGAGGCTCTCCCAACACCGACATCAGTTGCACTGAATTCCGTAATATGCTCAGGGATAAAGATATTATTGATCTAGGTTATGCAGGACCTTCCTTTACTTGGTCCAACAATGCAGTCCAATCGAACCCCATCTTTGAGAGATTAGACAGAGCCATATGCAATACTGATTGGAGAATATTATTTCCTAATGCCACAGATCCATCTTCCAAGAATAGAGAGTGACCATTCACCTATTCTTCTAAACACTATGAGAAAGCCTCCCAAAAGAAAAACAAATTACAAATTTGAGTTTTACTGGACTGAGCATCCTGATTTTAAAGAAGTTTTGAAGACTAACTGGGAGAAGTCTTCAGGAGGCATGATCTCTAAACTTCAAGAAGTGGGTGAAGGCCTCAACAAGTGGAGTAGGAACATATTTGGTGATGCAAGGAGGGAGATTGAAAGTGAAAAACAAAAGTTGGTTGACTTGCAGGCTAACGCTCACTTGACAGACACCAGAGAGGAGGAATTCATCATCATCAACAACATCACAAACCTAGAAAAACAAGATAGGATCATTTGGCAGCAGAGAAACAAGTATAAATGGGTACCATCTACTGATAAAAATACTAAGGGTTTCCATGTTTCTGTTCTTCATAGAAGGAGCAAAAAAAAAAAAAATTCCATTAAGGTCCAAGACGGGAACTGGATATCTGACCATGAACAGATAAATGATACACTTATATCTCATTTCCAAAATATTTTTACTACAAATACTGAAGTGAACCCTAACTCGTTCGTGTTGGAAAATGCTAATAAACTCTCTCAAGATAATTGCAGGTCTTTAAATGTTGTTCCCAATGCTGAAGAGATTTTCAATGTTATCAAGAAAATGGGTTATTTAAAGTCACCGGGACCAGACGGCTTCCCTGCACTTTTTTATAAGAAATGCTGGGACATTGTTGGTGCAGAAGTGGTCCACCTGATCCAAGATTGCTTCAGATTATCCACTCTACCACCAGGTCTGAACCATACATACTTAGCCCTCATCCCTGAAAAACATGATGCATGTACTGTTGTAGACTATAGGCTTATAGCCCTGTGCAATGTCCTTTATAAAATAGTCACTAAAATTCTCACAAACAAACTTAGCCCCTTCCTAGATGGGTTAATTGAGAAGAACCAGTCAGCATTTGTTCCTGGTAGGCAAATACTTGATAACATTGTAGCGGCCAAAGAATTGTTTCATTCCATGAATACTTCCAACACATCTCAAGGCTCTTTTGCTCTTAAATTGGACATGAGAAAAGCATATGATAGAATAGAATAGAATTTTTTGAGTCAAGCTCTAAATAATATTGGTATAACTGACATACTCTCATCATGAACTGTGTTAGATCAACATCTTTCTCTATTCTGCTTAATGGTCAACCAAAAGGCTTCTTTACGCCTGAAAGAGAAATTAAACAGGGTTGTCCACTCTCACCCTACCTATTCATCATCTTCTCTCATACTCTTAGTGGAATCATTAAAAAAATGGAAGACTCAGGAACATATTGTGGCTACAAGTTAAACAGATGGGCTCCATCTGTCACCCACATCATGTTTGCTGATGATATTTTTCTTTTTGGCAGCGCCAATACAAGCACTATTAACTCCATATCCACAATACTACAAGACTACTACAAGGTATCTGTTCAGTTAGTAAACTACGCCAAGTCTTCCATCCACTTCAGCAAGAATGTCCCTCCATCCTATGAAAAAGAAATCATCACCTCCCTGGGAGTCACCGGAATGGACAAAGAAGAGAAGTACTTAGGTGTGAATATTTTACAGCAAGGAACAAGAATTTCCAATTTCAAGTTCCTCATTGAGAAGTTTGAAGAAAAACTAGCAGGATGGAAAAGGATTTCTCTCTCCCATGTCGGCAGAACAACTCTCATCTAATCAGTTTTGGCCCTTATTCCAGTTTACTACATGGAAACCTCATTCATACCAAAAACAATGTTGAACAAACTCTCTCAAATTATAAGATATTTCTGGTGGGGTCATAACAAATACAGAAGGAAAATGCACTATTTGAAGTGGGAATGGTTTAATCTTCCAAAGGGAAAAGGCGAACTAGATCTAAGATCCTTATTTGATCTTAATCAAGCTATTGTGGCCAAACTTACCTAGAGGTTCCTACAAGATCACAACTCATTATGGGAAAGAATTATCCATGCCAAATATCTCAGGGAGAAGTCTTTTTGGATCATTAAAAATCCTAGAACTTGTTCTACCACCTGGTCTGCAATGCTAGACAGTAGAGAACATCTTAAAAAAGATTGCATCTGGCTTGTTGGATCTGGCGAGAATATAAACATATTCACTGATCCTTGGATTCAGTCTTTGCCCAACTCTACACCAACCATAGATTCAGATTCATATCAAGATGTTGTCAAAGTAAACCAACTGATAAACAACACTACTAGAACATGGGATATGCACCTTATCCAACAATTGGTGGACCCTTTCACAGCTATGCAAATTCAGAGAACAAGCATCAATAAATCTGGTGCTGATAGAATTATTTGGAGATTAACCCCTCATGGAGATTTTACGAGCCAATCATTCCAGAATCTCTTATTAGATCAACAAGGTGAATTGTCCTCTACTGCTGAGACAGTTTTCCCTGGAAATTTTTTTGGGCCATAGATAAGGTGGCTCCAAAAATCAAGATGTTCGCATGGACAGCTATGCGAAAAGGAATAGGTGTTGCTCAGAAAATTGGATGCTTTGTCGAAGGAGTCTCGACAGTATGATGTTTGTGCAATAATGACGTCGAAACAGTTGACCACCTCCTGTTGTATTGCAATCTGGCATGAGAAATTTGGTTTGCTTCTCTGCTGGGTCTTAGATTACAAGGTAACTTTGACTTAACCTTGTCTTTTCAAATTCTCATGTGGCTTAATAGGGGTGAAAACAATTATTCCCTCTCTCTTGGCTTATCTATCTGTTGGGCCATCTGGAAAATTCGGAATGGGAAGGTGTTTGAAAATAAAACAGTGAATGTCCAAGGAGCTCTTAACATTGCCTTCTACTGGTTCAATCTTTTTTACGACACTGCAGCTGAAAGCAAAACTGAAGTTACCAATCCTCTATCTCAATCTCTCAGCAGAGACAATGTAACTAGGCAAGCTCCTAACCCTCCTCACATAAGGATCAACATTTATGCTACTTGGAAGAATGGGTCTTTTGCTAGTGCTGCTTCAGCGAAAGACCATAACAATAGACTATGTGGAGCTGGAACCCGTATATGCTATTGTGAAACTCCAGTTATTGCTGAAGCTGATGGTTTCTTATTAGCTGCAGAGCTGGCTTCGTGGATGAACTTGAAGGATGTTATTTTTGAAGGGGATTGTCAGGTTGTGGTGAACAGGCTAACAAACATATATTTTCGCTCCCCCTGGAGAATATGGAAACTAATAGATGACATGAAGCTCATTCTCAGCAACTTCGACTACAGTGAGATCAGGTACATCCCGGAGAAAGCCAATACCTCTGCGCACCTTTTGGCAGATTATGCATCAACTCACAACGTCCAAGCTATGTGGACTAGTTCTCAAATCCCAGCTGATTTAGCCTCCCGTTTGATTGAAGCTACTTAATCAACTATTTGTTTCTTTGTTTCCTTTTTCTGGTTCTACGTTTCTTGTACCCAAAAAAAAAAAAAACAAACCATCAAAAATTTGGCCCTAAAAGTAACCCATGGTTACTAAATGTTTTTCCTGATGGATTTATTATTTTTTTCTCGTTTATTTGAGTTCAAGAATATGGAATCCAGAAGCAATCCATCCACTAGTAGATAGACGATAGAGACATATTTCTCACAGATAACAAAACATAATCACAATTTTTTGAACCAATGATATTTTATAACCTTGAAGAGATTTACGAGGAATGTTAAATACCATTTCGAGTTCGAATAATATATTCTGAAAGGGCGTCCATCATTTTACTTGGTGGTACAAAAGTTATACCAAATTTCAGAAGGATCTGATATTTGGCGCTACCGCCTTTAAATTCCAAATAAACATTTTTATAATTATTATTTCATATGCAAAAATTCAGATTGTCAAATCTCACATCGCCATTCACCAGAAGTTTAATCACAAAATTTGTCAATTAATCCAATAATGACAATTCCCGAGTGAAAAAGACATGTAAAATTTGATATTGTATAAATGGACGAGAATGTAAAAATATTTGGGATGTAAACAGTTTCATCTTACTCATTTTCAAATATTTTTTTTTCTTATTTTCAATTTACATCAGGATGCATCCAGTTTCACCCTCGTTATTTTTTAAGTTTAAGCCAAGATGAATCCAGATTCATCCTTGCTGTTTTTTTTGTGTCCATTTCACCCATACTAATTTTTACTCGTCCATTAAAACCATGTTTTAAAAATATTTGGACAATTGACCTAATTTCTCAAGTTTAATGACCTTGAATTATTCATGGTTAAGAAGATTGCACTCACTTTCTACCCGAATGAGTTATACAACATAAGAGAAATTCCTATGGGATGCACAAACTCGGAGTTTGTTCATTTTGCTCCCACTATGGAATGAACAAATCAAGAAAATGGATATTCAAATGAACAGATTTGATGGTCTGAACATCGAGTCACAACAACTGACGCGCGTTGATTGTAATGGCGCGCGCTATCCCTAATAACGCTGGCGTCAACAACAATGACGCCCGCGTTCGTGCTTCTAACACGCATTCTCTACTAGGACGCCAGCGTTCGTGCTTCCAACGCCCATAACAAATTCTCTCTCCGAATACGATTATTATCATGTGTAAAATTTATATTTTATTACGAAAAACTGAAGCAATAAAGATAAATTGGAGATCTCGTCAACATGACGATTTTCTCTCTCCTAAAATAAGAGATATTTTTCTCATGTTTGGATGATTCTTCTCGTCAATAGGACGATTTCTCACCCTTTCTCTCTATCTAATGTGTTTTTGTTGTTTGATTTGTGGTCTTTTACATGTTAACTTGAGTTTGTCATCACTTTCTCGATCTCTCCTGCTCTTCTCGAGTTTTGTTTTCTTACACAAAAGATTCATGACCTTGGCTGAGTTGTTTACAAAAACATGGATGAAGTTTCTGGAGCCACAGAAAACTATGAAGACATAACAACAAAGATGACATCTTTATTAAAGGAAGATGATCTTCTATTCGAAGTCCCCGAGGATGTTGCAGAGATCTACGAAGACCACAAACATATTCTGATCATCACCACCATCACAAGAAGGGAGTACGGTCTAAACATCTTGTATAACATGCTTCATAGATCATGGAGACCATCAGGGTGCATTGTGATATCGAGCTTTGGTCATGCAATGTACAAAGTCAAGTTTGAATTAGGTTGCGATTATAATAATGTCATTATGATATCTCCATGGGGGCTAAATGAAGATCTCCTCCTGCTAGAAGTTTGTGATCCGGAGAAACTACCACATGAATATGAATTCAAGTATGCAGATTTCACAGTCCAAATCCATGGTTTATCAATGAGCAATCAAAAAATAAAAATGGTGGAATTCATAGCCTCAAAGATAGGAACTCCATATCCAATACAAGCCTCTGAACAAAATAAATGGGGGAGTTTTGCAAAAGTAAGAGTGAAAATAGATGTTACACAGCCAATTCGACAAGAATTGTCATTCTTACTCCCGTCGAAGAAGAAAATCACAGTGAAGTTCAAGTATGAACGTCTACCTAAAATTTGTTTCTTTAGTGGACATTTTGGACACATAATGAAGCTATGCCAAGATCTATCAAAAGAGTGCGAAAAGATGGGCTTTTTCTCCCTAGAATCCTTCATGGAGAAGATGCAGGATACCAATCTTGCTAGAATCACAGAAAAAATCAATGCAAATTTCAAACCTAAGCCCCATCAACAAAAAAACCCCAAGAAACCAGAAAATTACCCAGAACCAGAAAATCCATCCATAACCCAGTCTCCCAATTCTTCGGAAAATCTTCAGGGCATATCTAATGCAAGTCAAACTTCAGTTGCCAAAAATAACAACATTCCCAAAATTCCCCTAACCCAACAGCTGGAGAATGCAAAACAGATCAATGCAGAATCTCCTATAATTACTGCAAATAAGAAGATCATGCAAACACATAATAATTCTTCATTCAAAGAAAATATCCCTCCAAGGCAAAGCAATCTCCAAAATTCAAGGATAAGAGTTATGAGGAAACTGAGTCAGTAGCTTTACTTGCCACTCAAGCCATCCAACAGAAAAAACCCGACCCTCCCATCCGGGAAAAAAGTCCAAAATCATCCAAACCCATAATTTTGATTCCAAAAACAACATCCATACCATCCAACTCATCTGTGACACAATTAATTCTAAATGAACCTCAAACAAACCATCCTTCACCTTTACCAGAAATAAGCTACCCCAATGGAAAACAATGTGCTAATGAATCAAATCTCTTTGCACCCAACCAGAACCCACATGAAACCATCACACCCTTGTCACAACCTGAGAAGAGCCCCTCAAACACCATCCAAACCTCTGAACAAGTCCAGACAATGAGGTACTGGAAACGGTTTGCAAGAAGGAATCAATAAACTATGATTCAGAAGAGTGTTGATCATGCTGGAAGCAAAAGGAATACCGAACCTATGGATTGTGATCTACCAATGAAACAACAATGTGTTCTCAACAAAGAGGCTGTGGCGACTTGCCGTGAAAAGTCGCAGGAACGATGTTAATACAATCCTGGAACTGTCGTGGATTAGGGAATGATATGACAGTTTCAACTTTGAAATCATTCCTGCGCAGTTGCAATCCTTCCATATTATTCCTCTCAGAAACAAGATTAAATGATACCAACAGTAGAAGGGTTTGCGACTCTTTAAATTTCAGGCATTACACTTTTATTGCTGCAAATGGAAGGAGCGGAGGCCTTGCCTTACTTTGGCAGGATAATGTGAACTTGCAAGTGCACACTCAGTCTCAAAACCTCTTTCATTGTACTATTGAAGCTCATCTGGGTATTCCAAGCTGGGATCTTCTGTACATCTATGGACCTCCTGCACATTCACAAAGAAATGGATTTTGGAGACAAACAAGCTCCATCATTGAAACGCTACAAAATCCATGGGTAGTGATTGGGGATCTTAATGTCCTAATGCACTCCTATGAGAAAAGTGGTGGTTCAACTGATACTGACATCAGTTGTAATGAATTCAGAAGCATGATTATGGAAAGAGATGTAATAGATTTGGGCTTTGCCGGACCAGCTTTCACTTGGTCAAACAATGCGACCCAAGCCCCTCCCATTTTTTAAAGATTGGATAGAGCTTTGTGTAATACATACTGGAGAATTCTCTTCCCTGATGCTGCTGTTCTACATCTCCCAAGAATTAAGAGTGACCATGCTCCGATCATTCTCAATACACTGAGAAAACCCCCTAAGAGACAGCCAAACTACAAATTTGAGTTTTATTGGACTGATCACCCAGAATTCAAAGAAGTTTGAAGACTAGCTGGGACAACACTACAGGAGATAGTACTATCAGACTTCAAGATGTAGGTTCGAGTCTATAAAAATGGAGCAAGAGAACGTTTGGAGACATAAGGAGAGAGATAGAAAGTGAGAAGCAAAAACTTGTGGACCTGCAGGCCATAGCTCATCTGACAGAGACAATGGAGGAGGAGAAAGCCATCTGTAACAACATTTCCACTCTAGAAAAGAGAGATAGAATGTTTTGGCAACAAAGAAACAAGTCTAAATGGGTGCCAACCATAGACAAAAATTCCCAGGTATTTCATGTTTCTGTTATTCATATGAGAAGTAAAAATAAAATTCTTGCTCTAAAAAATCAAGAAGGTGACTGGATATCAGACCATGATCAAATCAAGGAAAATCTCATCTCTCATTTTCAATCAATGTTTACTAGAGATGCTAATGTATGCACTGACTCCTTTCCTATGAATTCCACTAATAAAATCTCTCAGGATGATTACAGACGCATAAGCTCAATACCAAGTGCTGATAATTTTTTTGAGGTGATTAAAAAAATGGGATCGTTAAAATCCCCAGGACCAGATGGATATCCAGCTTTGTTCTACAAGAAATGTTGGGAGATAGTAGGACCTGAGGTAGTTCATCTTATTCAAGATTGCTTTAGATTTTCCGCTCTTCCACCAGGTCTAAATCACACATACCTTGCACTTATACCAAAGAAAAAGAATGCCAGTTCTGCAGTAGATTATAGACCAATATCTTTATGCAATGTACTATACAAAGTTGTCACAAAAATCATCACAAATAGACTAAGTCCTTTCTTAGATAGTCTAATTGAGAAGAATCAGTCTGCATTTGTCCCTGGCAGACAAATTCTTGATAATATAGTCATTGCTAAAGAGATATTTCATTCTATGCATACTTCCAATACTTCTCAAGGAGCTTTTGCACTTAAGTTAAATATGAGCAAGGCCTATGACAGTATAGAATGGGACTTCTTTAGTAAGGCCTTACTAAACTTTGTTATAACTGATAGAGCTCATGAGCTAATAATGAACTGTGTAAGGACTCCATCTTTTTCTATACTGCTAAATGGTCAGCCTGAAGGTTTTTTCAAAGGTGAAAGAGGAATCCATCAAGGGTGCCCACTTTCTCCTTATGTATTCATCATTTGTGCACACAACTTGAGTGGAATTATAAACAGAATGGAAGATGAAGGCAAGTACAGTGGTTATAAGGTTAACAGATGGGCACCTAGTGTTTCCCATGTTATGTTTGCAGATGATATCATGCTCTTTGGAAACACAGATACTGGTACAATCAATTCTATTTCCACTATTCTTCAGGAGTATTACAAGATTTCAGGGCAGCTGGTGAACTACTCAAAATCTGCTATTTATTTCAGCAGGAGTGTACCTCATTCATATGAAGAAGAGATTTTGAAAACTCTAGGAGTTAGCAGGATGGACAAAGATGAAAAATATCTGGGGATAAAAATTTTAAAGCAAGGTTGCAGAGTCTCTAATTTCAATTTTCTTATTCAGAAGTTCGAAGAAAAACTCAAAGGCTGGAAAAGAAACTCTTTATCTCATGTTGGAAGAACGATTCTCATTCAATCCGTATTAGCTTTAATTCCAGTTTACTTTATGACCACTTATTTTATACCAAAAACAGTGTTGCATAAACTCTCTCAGATCATAAGAAATTTCTGGTGGGGCCATAATAAAGATAAGAATAGAATGCATTTTTTGAAGTGGGAATGGTTTAACTTGCCAAAAGAAAAAGGAGGATTGGGAATTCGTTCTCTCTGGGATCTCAATCAATCCCTGGTAGCAAAGTTAACGTGGAGATTTCTTCAAGACCAAGATAGCTTATGGGATAAGATTTTTCATGCTAAGTATTTGAGAGAAAAGAACTTTTGGGAGGTTAAAAAGATTGCAAATTGTTCTTCTACCTGGACTGCCATGATGGATAGCCGTGAATTCCTGAAGAAAGGGTGTATGTGGCTGGTTGGGAATGGAGAAAGTATTAACATATTTCCAGATCCATGGATTGAGGGTATCACAAATGCAACTCCAGTTAGAATCACTGAAGCCCACCCTGAAATCAACAGGGTAAATCAACTCATCGATTCTGACACAGGAACCTGGAATACTCACTCTGTTCAACAGTTGGTGGATGATTTTACGGCCAGTAGAATCTGTGCAACAAAAATAAACCCTAGGGTAACTGATAAACTAATATGGAGCCTTACTCCCCACGGCAAATTTACTGCGCAATCCTTCCAGAAATTTCTTCAACATAATCAAGGTGAACCTTCAAGTAGAGGAGAATCAGTTATCCAATGGAAAAAATTCTGGAAGAACAACAAAACAGCACCAAAAATCAAAACTTTCATCTGGAGAGCTTTACATAACGGCATTGCTATGTCGCAGAAGATTGGAAAATTTGTTGATGGAGTTTCGAAGGAGTGTTGTATGTGCAGTAACGCAGAAGAAACAGTGGAACACCTCTTTTTTCAATGTTACCTTGCTCAAGCAGTTTGGTTCGCATCACCTTTTGGTTTAAGACTCCAAGGTAATAATGATATCAAACTCTCATCTCTTTTACAATGTTGGCTGGATAAGAAAGATGATTTCTATTCTCTTTCCCTTTGAATGGAAATTTGTTGGGCCATCTGGAAAACGAGAAACGAAAAGGTTTTCGAAAACAAGCAAAACACAGTACATGGAGTGTTAAAAATTGCTTCGTTCTGGTTCAACCTCTACTACAACCCCCCTGTCATGAATGAAACTGAAGTTGAAGAGAACTTGAGAACTCCTCCTGAAGAATCTCAAAACTGGAAAGCACCTGCGGCACCTTACATCAAACTCAATGCTGATGCTACCTGGAAGAATGGCGCTTTTGACAGTGCAGTGGTGGCGAGGGATCATAATGGTGTTTTCTGCGGCGCAAGCACTAGAATTGGCAGGGCAGAATCTCCTCTTGTTGCAGAAGCTGATGGTTTCCTTTTGGCTATGGAACTCGCTACTTGGCTTACTATAAAAGATGTTATTATCGAAGGAGATTGTCAAATTGTGGTTAACAGTATCACATGCACCATGAAAAGACCCCCTTGGCGTCTTTGGAAGACAAAAGATGACATTAAAGAGATCATGAACAATTTCAAAGAATCACGAAGTCGGTTTTATCCTCGAAAGGCTAACTCTCTGCCCGGCGCACATCCTAGCTGAATACGCTCTTACTCACAACGTCCACTCTAGATGGACTAAACAGCAGATTCCTGCTCATATCACTTCTCTCTGGCTAGAAGTTGATAAGTAGTTTTCTTTTTCCTTGTGTTTCTTTACCAAAAAAAAAAAAAAAAGTTTATATTTTATTATTAAATAATCTTGTGAGACCCAACTTATATTCATAAAATCATTAGTGAGACCCAACTCTTATTAGTTTATATTAATAAAATTACTAGTGGGACCCAACTCTTATTAGTTTATATTAATAAAATCACTAGTGGAGCCCAATTTGTTCATTATGCTTTGTTTTCCATAGTGGAGAATTCAGTTTATTCATCCACGTGGATTTGGGTTGCACGGACGCTCCGTTTTTGGAGTCATGTCCGCGTCCGACTCGCGTTGGACGCAGGACGCGCATTTGACGCTGACACGACGCGTGTCCGACATAATAATATGCGCGTCCCACGCGTGTCTTGTTTGGACGCACCGATGACTCGGGTTTGAAGCATTTTTTTTCCATTTTAATTTAAACTTCTTCCTTTATTTTTACTATTATTAACTAAATGAAGAAAGACAAACATTTAGATCAATCATTTAAGTCTTTATTAGAGTTTTTTAATTGGAAATACATTGCATATACTCTTGGTTGGGCATATGTTGTTATAAGAATGCAATTTGATTGTGGTGTTTAATGGTGATTGATTGTTTGACCTTCGCCGTGTATAAACAAACCTTTTCTTTTGAAATTTATACACATGTAGCATTATTTTCTAATTTTTAGGATCGAAACACCTGACTTTGCTGTATAAATACATAATTGTACATATAAATAAAATATGTATATACGTGTCCGCGTCCTAGTTTTTTGAAAATTTTGTAGTGTCCGCGTCTGCGTCGTGTCGTGTCCGCGTCTACACGTCCGCGTCTGTGCAACCCAGACGTGGAAAAACAAATGTTAGAATTTGTTCGTTCCCGTAGAAAATGCTCTAATATGTTCTAGCCATTATTATTTTTTTGATCGAAGCAATTCTAGCCATTATGGTTCGTATTGTGCACGAATACAACCTCTATATCAGTTTTAAATGGCCGATATATCTTTTTGATATTTTTTTATCATTTCCATTTTTCACATCGTAAGTGTAAACTCGCTTCCTCCCTCTCTCTTTGTGTCTCGCTCACATCACCTGGGAAATGTGAGGAGAGGCAAAAACATCAACACCGAAGGCAACAGCAGCAGTTGAAGAATTTCCATACAGACATAACTACCCTTATAAAAATTAGAAATTTCAATCATTTTAGCAACCTCACTCCTTTAACCACAAAAACTTCACTTTCAGATTGACTTCCTTATAGTACATGCAGAAGAAGAAAGCCCCATTTATCTAGGGTTTCGAAAAAATATTAAAAAACCACCTTTTCTGCTGGTGAGGTAAGAAATTTGTGTTCCTCTTTTCGATTATCTGATTAATTGATTCTTTTGATTGAATTTCTGCATGTTAATTACAATATCAATAGTGTTTTTTGATTGGTTTCAGGGTTTTGTATACGGGTTGATTGTTGGTTTCAATTTGGATTCAGTTATTTGATTTTAGATCTTTGTGGCCACTTTGTCTTTAGATTTTGTTAGATTTCATTGGATGTCTTTCTTGGGGTATGAACTTAAACTATGCCTTCAGCTGTCATAAGTGATTATGCTTCAAAACCGTATTAGGATACTGATTTGGTTTTATATTTGTGAATTTGTTTAGATTAACCAATCTTAAACCGAATACCAACACTCTGTGCCGTGTTTAGAAATCACACGAATGAAAACCTTAGGTTAGACACTTTGAAAGTCTTCATTTTGTTAGTAGGCATACTATGTGTGTAAGTTTATTTTGGTGTTATAGTAATGGGCATATAGCGGACCCATTGTCTTCAGTGTGAAACGGATGAGAAAGAAGATTTTTTTTTAATGAGATTGCTGGAATAGATAGGTCCTGACTCATACAATATGTTATTGGTGTTAAGGAGATTGAGGGGACCTCGGAGATCAGCTGACATTTTGTGAAACTCGAATGTCCTTGTGATGGATTAGTTGTGTTTCAATTGTTAGGTACAATTAGACGAAGTAAAGCAAGTGTTGCATGTTGGCAACTTACTTCCTAACATATTCTGCTACTGTTTCACTTATCCACTTCTGTAAGTCATTTACTGGTTACTTGTAGGATGAACAGACTTCCCCTCGGATAAGAAATGTTGTAGTGCAGCCTAATTTTTTTAATTATAATACTTGGGATATGTAACTGGTTAACATAACTATCTTTTGCCCTTTCTCTATCTGGACCTTTTCAAGATTTAGCGACCTTACTGAATTAAGAAGTACTAGTGAATGATAACTGTTTGTCATTTCATCCTAATATCTAGTTTAAAATCCAGACATAGTCGTTCCGGCAGAAAAGTTTTGGTATCTGCAACTTAAAAGTGAAGCTGCTTTTCTTTTGCACTAAAATATATTTTGCAGCCGAAATTCTACGTCTTGTTTCTGGTTGGTATAATAAATAAGATCGCCAGAATGCATAATTTCTGTAGGAGTTGCATGTCTTAGATGTCTGAATGGAGCAATCTCAATTCTCATGCTTTGAACTTTTGAAGTTATGAACCCTATTTCTATTTAGAATTTCTAACCGAGGTTTTTGTTTCAGATTCGGTCTTTGATCTTTGTTGTTGATCGAGACTAGAAGCCTTAAAATCATCACTTCTAGGTGTGATTTTGAGTTTGAAATTTGAAGTTCTCGACTCCAGAGATTCTCGATTTCTTGGTGATCCTGATCAGTTCGTCATGCCCCACACAAAGCTACATGTGAAGCAGTACCGTTGTATACACTCATCGAGTTGTCCATGTACAAAAGGTCATCTGAGTGAAGATGTGATTTTGCTGGCATTTCAACAATTAAATTGGAACCCTAGGATGATTGCTACCTTGTCTTGTGTCTGCAAATGGTTTGATGATTTTGCTAAAAGGGTTCTATGGAAAGAATTCTGCCATACTAGAGCCCCAAAGATGTTGGAAGATTTGGCATCTAGTGGGAGTCACAGCGTGGATGGAAGCTGGAAGGCACTTGGGAAACTTCTCCTATACTGTTCTGGGTGCACCAAGGGAGGCCTTTTCAATAATGTACAAGTCCCAGGGCACTTTGTGTACAGGACTCGCTTTTCCAGGACATCAGGAAAGAGCTTTCTTTTACCCCAGTGCCGATCAGATGTGTTGTACGTGTCAGATCCATGTGAGCATCTCGATCAGGGAGACGAGGGTGATCTTGGGTTCTTTCGAGGAATTTTTAAGTCATTTTCAGTGTCTAAAGTTAGAAAGATGCTGATTGATAGAGATGCCAAGTTCCACCCGTCAGAAGTATGTCCATACTGCAAAGCAAAGCTGTGGAGCATGCTACAAGCTAACATGGTTCCACGTAGTGCTGGCGGCAGGTTAGGTGCTTATGATGAATGTGTTGAATATTATGTATGCCTCAATGGACATATGCTCGGGATCTGCACACTCTTACCTCTGTCTGATTCAGAGGGTGCATCTGAAGTATAGTGGAGCTGGGGAATGCTCAGGTTTGGGCTCGTAATCAGACATAATATGTAATACCTCATATCCTTATTTGCTTGCTACTTGTGTTTTGTTTTGATTGGGTGCATTTATTTCCCGTGTGTGGACACCTGGTAACGTGTGAATCATTTAAGTTATCAATTATTTTTGGTGATCTAGCAAATTCTGTTGTGTAGTGTTAGGGTTCTTGCTTATATAACAGGCAACTATTTTTTTCTCAGGTTTGCACCCTTAGTCAAACATATTCACTTTTTATTAGGGCATTGTAGTGCCTAGTTTCATGAGGAAGATCAAAAAAATCACATTTGAGCTTCAGTGGTTGGTTGGTGGGACCACTAAGTAGAGAACTGCAGCCACATTGTCTTGTGTGTACCACAGTGGCTCTGGATGCTGCTTCGTGTTTTGTTCTAGTTATCCTTCTTTGCCCATTTGCCAGCATTTACGGTAGCACCACAGCCTTCTTACTCTGCTTCAGCCTGCAAATTTCTGGAGCAGTAGCTGGTTAAGGTTTCAATGGTTTAAGATTTGTTAGGCCTTTCCCTGCTCAAGAGGAACCCTTACCAGAGTAGTGCCAATTTTGGATCTCAACTTCTGAAAAATAGTAGTTGCAAAGTGAAGAATGCTGTGAAACATACTGCGTCTTATATTAGAGACTAGCATCTATTCAAGGAAATACCCCCCAAATTAATAAACTTCTATTATTAAAAGTCCATTAATGTGATATTCTGGGTTTCAGTGGTTCAGGCACGGGATTTATTATATAGTTATCATCGTCGTTGGTTGAACCGATTATTGTTGATTTTACCTAATGGATATTTCTTCTTTCTTTATTCCTCTACAGATCATTAACCATTGTAAGCTTGAGATTTGTTTGTTGATGCTGTGGATATTTTGATACTTGGCGCAATGAAGCTGAAGCGAGGCCTTTATTCAATTTCTTTAACTCACCATGGAGTCCTATTTGCTGTTTTCTTACAAGAGTTTGAAGAACTTCTTACACTAAGATGCATCATGTCTTACTGTGGCTAGTATTATGCCTACCCAGTCAAAAAGGTTTGGAGCTATTGCTGACCTTTTTTTCTTCATTATAGGTTATGTGTTTTGTGTTACTCTGAACTATGATGTTGTCTGTAGACTTTGTACATCTATGGTCCGTATATTTGAAATAGCCTCAACGTTTGTAGAATTTATATCACCAATTCATGATTGATTAGCATGTTAGCTTTATATTTGGGTACATGAAATTTTTGTTATTATCATTTTCTCGCAACGCCAAAAAGCTCAATGCTTTTTTAGATAATTTATAAATCACAACTTTACTGTACAATTTTCTTCATGCCACAATTAATAGTTTGAGGTGCAGCTGTTGGGCACAATAATTACATACATTTCGTTAGACATTTTTGTATTCTAGATTTACAGTATTGTTCCTTGCACCTGAATATCAGCCACCACTAGTGGTTTATTTTCAGAAGCAGAAACATGTAGCTGGAAGTTTTCCTGTTAATCTAATCTTTTTCGCCTTTTCTTTTGCCCTAGTTTCTTCGTTCTTTTTTCTTTCATCTGCAAGCGCTCTAGCTCCTCCAGCTACCTGATCAATCTTTGAGATCTCGGCACGATAATGTTGTAAAGCTCTGGCTCTTCTCTTATCCAGTTGGCTCTGCAGTTTTATGACATTAGCGATCAGTTCACATTATTTAGCTTCATTAATCTAAATGGATTCCGAAAAATAAGTTAACAGACCTCTATTCTATCAACTCTGAGTCTCTCTTTCGTCTTTTTCTCATTTTCCCATGAATCAATGGTGGACTTCATCTTGTCATACCTGGATTTCTGTTGTTAGTGAAATGAATAAAACTTAGATCTAGTTTTGTAGATGTTACCACCTGAAAGTATGAAGTTACCGTTTCTTTATTCTTGCCATCTGAGCTTCCTCCCATGCCCTTGCTTGCATGTCTGGACCCCCGCTAGCCACTGTGTTTGTATTTTGATGTCCATCACCTGTGGTTGGGAGTACAAGATCTCCACTTGGCCTTTTTTCTTCTGCTATTCCAATTCTCTTGTAGGTAGTATCGTTCAGGTGTGCATCAGAAAAGGTTGGAGTCTTTTTTATCGTTGGGGATCTACCAGCAGACCCTTTTTGATCAGCAAAAGTTGGAGTCTTTTTCATAGTTTGGGATCTACCAGCAGACTCTTTTTGGTTAGCAAAAGTTGGAGTCTTTTTGAGAATTGGTGGTGGCAGAGGTAAAGCTTTCTCTTTTGGCATTTGTTGATCTACATCTTCAATCTCTACAATTTCCGTAGAGCCCTTACCTGGCACAAATCACCTCATTGTTTATCCATTAAGTCAAGCTGTGTTATAGAAGTTGATGGATTGTAGATTGTACCTGTTGTTGCCTGTTCTACATTTACTATCTCCTTCCCTGTAAACCGTCTAGATTGACCTTGTTCTGCCAATACAATCCTGTTTTCTTCTTTTCTTTTCTTGTTGGTTGAAGCCTTCTCCAGCCCTGTCTTTTTCTGGTTGTGCATTGCTGCTTCGTCAAGTGAGCTTACAGCAAATGCTGCTGCTGCAACTACGGTTGCAAACTCTATACTTTCACTTGATTCTTTATCTGGATTCATTTGCCCTGAAAATTGCCTTTGGAACCAGTTTTTTCTATCTGTAGTAAATTATTGAATTAGTTTTCTTACAATATCTTAGCTTTATTAGTTACTTCAGATTATGGCTTTCTTTTCAAAAAGCTTTTAAGTAGTATATTAGTTCAGTGCAAGGTTAGTAAAGGAATTGTAAGAGAAACTTACCTCCTTTGAAGGATTGTGTTTTTTGTGGTGGTAACCGTCTTTGTCTTGTGCTATTTACTCCTTCCTGATTATCCTGTCCAAAACCAGAAAATCTCTCCCTAATAATTTCGTTAATCCATTGGACTATCAAAACTTACAGAAATGTGCATACTAATTGTAGGAAAATACATAATCCTTAAAAGGATGTAGTTTTTTGCAGGAAGTTTGAGTACTTAGGCTAAATAGAAATTAACTGAAATAATTTAACACTTTGAGATGGAGATTAGGGTACCTCATTTGCTTGACCAAATTTTCCATTTCTTGCTTAAACTTCTTTGATAATTTCTGTGTATGTTGTTTTCTCTGGAAGTATAATGAACAAAGACAGACACAAGGGGGTGTTTATTTGAAGGATGAGAAAACCCAAGATTGTGAAGTTTATGATAGTTTATTTTAGTCTTAGGCCTTGCTGGTGAATTTGGTGCATGAGAGGGTGATTACAAAGCAAAGTTAGATATACTTTGCATGTTAAGGACTGTTGAAGTAAAGGATTTCCCCTTTTTCTTGAGTCTTAAGGTTTTCGATCTATTTAATTATGTTAATCCGTTTCCTTTGCAGCTAAATTTACTTTGATGCTGTGCTTACAACAATTGGTTTACAATATTTTCGGTTGGTCCAGGCCTTTTTGGTTCTTACTTTGCTTCTCTTCATCGGCAAAAATAATATAGAAAAGTCAAAAAGAAGATGAATATTGTTTGTAAAGCAGTCCATAGTTTGTCTTCCTAGAAGATGGAAACTATCTTTCCATTTTTGGTTCTAAACTTGCCCACAAGTCATCTTTGTTGGCAAGAATAGAATCACATTTCTAAGAATATGAGAAGTGTAAAGGTCATCATCATCCCGCTATAATGGATTGATTTAATAGCAATCTCGAACACACAGCATGAGCAAATAGCAATCTCGAACACATGATGAATAAGATTCCAGTCTAATCAAGCGAGAGCAAGGCATTCAGCTTGGCCTACCGGTATACGAAATTCTTTCAAGTTTCAAACACCCATATCCAATTTAGTCGGCTAATGTGTGATAATTTTGATGGATCACCACAACGCCAAAATCTAAAAGGCTGAGATTCCTATTGTAGCCAATTTTCTTTTACAAATACCAGCAATAAAAATTAAATTTTGTGTATCTGTTAAGAGCATCTCCAGTAGTAGTAAAAAAAATCCTACCTGGAGGTCATTGTTAGACCTCCATTTGTTGTGGTTTACCTGGGCCTAAATAAGACCATTTTCTTAATGCTTATCTCCAAGGGAAAATTAGGAAACATCTTTTGGGTATTACCCAATAAATGTAGGGGACTACCTATAAGTTTCTGGGGAGGATATTAGAAGTAATATTTGGTCACCCCTTATAAATCTTTTTTTATACTCATTTTACCCTTGATGATAAACTTAGTTAGTGATTAGTTAAAAACTGATTAGTGATTAGTGTTTTATAAGTCGGATTGTTTTGTTTTTAACATTTTTTTTTAGAGATAAGAAGAAGAAGGTAGGAAGAAGAATATGGGTGAACCCAGAAAATAGTTTATTGAGTTTAGTAATTATGATATGAGTGATTCATGTGATGATACCTCAGAATCAGAATCCGAACCCCCTTCACCTCCTTGTGTATATGTCAATACTTCAAATGATCCAAATTGATTTCGGTTTGGTTAAAAAAGTTCGGCTACGACATCTGAAGAACATGTAGCCGAACTCATCTTTAATGGAGTTTTTTCTTTCAGAGAAAAGTTCGGTTAGGAGAAAAAAATTGCGACGTAACCGAACTTTTTTGTAACGTAACCGAACTTTTTGTGACCAAACCGAACTTTTTTGCGATGTAACCGAACTTTTGTGACGAAATTGTTTTTTTTACGACGTAATTGAACTTTTTGTGACGGAACCGTATTTTTTGCGATGAAATGTAGTTCGGTTTGGACCTTTTTTTTGCGACGTAACCGAATTTTTTGTGACGAAACCGAACTTTTTGCGACGAAACCGAACCAAAAGTTCGGCTGGGACATTTTTGTGCGGCGTAACCAAACTTTTCTCTGGAAACCAAAAACCTCCATTAAAGTTGAGTTCAGCTAGTTCGACAAAGTTTTTAGCATAATTCCTAGCCGAACTTCTCTCTGAAACTTCCATTTTCAACTCATTTTGATGATTACTTCTCATTTTTCAACCAAAAACGAAAGACAAGTAATGTGGGAGTCCCGGACTCAATCCTGGAAGTCTGGGTATTTGCTTGGTACGCATTGCTTATAAAGATTGATTAATCGACGATGATTTTTTTTCGAATCGACGATTAACGTCGATGTCTACGAAGAAGAAGAAGAGGAGGAGGAAAAGAAGAGAAGAAGAAGAAGATGAAAAGATAAAACTGATTTTAAGTTTTTATTTAGGTATAATTAGGTTTTAATTAGTGGGTTGGGTTAGGATTAGTTATAAACTTAATTAGAACAAGGGTAAATTAGTCTTTCCTATTCTTTTAGGACACCCCTTATAATGTAGGGTGGACATTTGTATCACTGGGTAGTCCCAAAAATATGGTTCTTTTGTTTAGGCCAACAAAAATATCAAATGGCTTGATATCAAATTTTTGTTTTTCAAGAAAAAATCGGAGGTGATCATCATTTTAGGCAAAATTTTCGAAAACTTGATACATAAACATTATGCAGCCACAAAAAACGATGCATAACACATTCTGCAGACGCATAACAAATTATGCAACCATTTTCTCCACTGCATAACAAATTATGCATTTTGATAACAAAGTTACGCATCTATAACAAGTTATGTAACCATTGTATTAGTGCGTACATAAAAAATTGATGCATAATCTATTTTCTCGATGCATAAAAGATTGTGCAACAATTTTCTCGATGCATAATATATTATGAAGCCATATTTTCGGATGCATAACAGGTTATGCATCCATTTTCTCGACTGCATAACATGTTATGCAGATATTATTGTAGGTGCATGACAAGTTATGCAGTCTTTGTTTTTGTTGGTTTCAATAGTGACAAAAAACGTTGTTGCATAACGTGTTATGCAACCGTTTTCTGGACTGCATAACAAGTTATGCAAAAAATTTTATAGATGTATAATAGTTTATGCATCCATTTTCACAACTGCATAACATGTTACGCAGACATTTTGTCAAAACACAGATCTACAATCTCTTTGCCAATTGTGTAGTGACCTCTAGCGAAGTTGTTTGCAGCATCTTCCTTCCCACTAATGAGTTGTTCAGGATGGAAAAATTGACGATAAGTTCCAGTACGAACTTCATCAATAACACATGTCATAACCATCACGGCCCACTGACCTGTATGTTCTTCTCAACCATTATTGCACCATTATCTCAATGATTCAGATCTTGCAACTTTAGTTATAACTCTGCAACCCCACTGTAGCTTCAACTCTACCTAAACTGCAAATACCACCAACACCAATTACTACTTCTTTCTCAGCTCATCAGGACTTCATCCATCAACCCAACATCATCACCAGTTTCATCTCAAGCCATTTGCAACTGCATATAATCACCAGTACCTCCTTTAGCTCCTGCTACCACTAACTCAAACATCTTCCCTCTTTACACAGCACCAACACAAGCTAACATTATTCACAACCTGTAATTTTAGTTCACGAACAAACCCATTCCTTCACTGTCACCATTTCAACCTCCACCAGACTTTCAGTAACACACCAGAATCAATCTTCATATCACTAACTGCATCTGTAAATTACCAACACAACTTGAACTGCAACAAAGCCTCAACTTCAGTTCTTCATCTGCTTCTTAATCTAACCCTCATCATTCCCATGAACATCGGCAAAAACCCTAATCTTCCCTGATTCTTTATGGCAGAAAACCCAATTTCTTCTTCATCCATTTCCAATCAGTCACCACTACAAACCCATTCTAAAATCGTTTGATTTATCCACCAGAACCGTCTTTTAGAAATCATTTACAATGGAATTACACTCCAATCGAAAATTGGGATCTAAAGACTAATCGAAATTTTCGATCAACCCACGAAAATCAGCACCATAAATTCGATGAAAACTCAAATTCGATTCAACAGCAGCATCATTAGGTCTTCAGTTCAACAGATCCGATTTATAATTTCTTCTTCGATTCTTTCATCAATTCATCACAAAATCAGAACCAACTTGAGTGATTAAAACGAGATCTATAAATGGAGATAGGTAAACATACTATCACTGATTGGAGCATGAGCAGGTGCTTGAGTTGGGAGGAAGAAGAAAACGAATTGGAGAAGTAGTTTTTGTTTATAAAAGAGCAAAACACAATTTCATGAATTATGGGTTTGGGAATAAATTTTCTGGGTACGCGCCTGAACTTTTTTTTCGGTGGGTTTCACATTAGGAAAGTGCGTAAAAATGGGTCTCCCTGTAGTTTCCACTATCTCCAATGGTTCTTAAGGTTGTGTTGTGCCATGTATTTTAGATTTGAATAAACATAAAAATAGCTTTTCATCATGATTTTGTATTAAAAATTAATATTCGTACATAAGACTGATGATGATATGGAATTGGTTTGAGGTCATTCCTAAGGTGTAGCTAAGACATTCTTCAACACCTTCATATTAAGTTATTCATCCCTCCTAATTTGTAGGACCTAATTATTGGAGGTGTATTTATACTAAATGGAGATCTGTGTCAATTAAAAAATAATATTCTCACCCTATGTTAGAGATGTTCTAATTTGATAATCGAATATGCTTGGTTAGTTAGACATAGTTATGACTGGTCCAAAACTCACTGCACTAAGTATTTTTTTTTTTTCTTTATCCGAAAGAGAGAAAAACAAGAGCGCACTAAACCACTCAAATAGTAACCACCTCATCATTTACAATGTCGATATGATAGGGTTGAGTCTCCAAATTTAGATCTAACCGACTATTGTTCAGACAAAAGATAAAAGAGCTTAGGTTGAATCCAGACCAGTTTTGGATTCCACGAGATCGCCCACAAATTCTCGCAAGGTTACTCTATTAGTTACATAATTTATAAGATTTAATTTAGTAATTTCAAAATATAATCTAATTAAAGTTTCATTCTCATTGTGATTAATAGCGTTATTGAATCTTCCTCCTACAACAACAGCGTGTTCTTCAATCAGGAGAGGCATAATTCTTTTCTCGTCACTTTCGAATTCCACCTTGGGTCTCAGATCTCTCGCCCATTGAAAAGTTGATGTTGTTCCTTGACGCATCAGATCTTCTTTAATGGTGAAGGAAGCTGGAGATCCAGTATCCCCCTTACAGTGTCATGCATAATCAGTAAGAATGAAGCTAAAACCCGTCATTTCATAATTCGTTCGTTGGAATATGTATTGCGATGCTAATTTCATGACATAGATATTCTAGCTTTTCCAAATTGAATTTAAAATGGATAAGCATATGTCTAGCTTGATTTTCATTGTTGGAAGCATGACAATAATTGGACTTTTGATTGGCCATAATTGCCAATCCATAATCGTAGGAAACATGACAATAATTAGACTTTTGGTGTTAATATGATTGATAATAGTTCTTGTCATTGCATTAGGTTTTTCTTGTTTCTTTTAAAAAACTAAAAAACACCTTACCTTTCATACGTGCCAATTTGTGATAACATAGATTTCATACCATTTCATATTACTAATTGACTTTTTCTGGTTTGGAACCAGCTAGTCATCTACTAGATGTAAATTGTACCAAACTTCTCTAGTAAAATTACATTCCATGAATACATAAGTTTGAGTTTCCACTCTGACATTGCAAATGGGACATTTAGGATCAATGTAGGAAAGTACTCTGGCTATTTTCGCATTTATTGGTAGAATAGTGTATGTACATTTCCAAAGGATTTTTTTTTTTTATGGAAGGATCAACTTGAAGCTTCCAAATTTTCATCCAGAGACTTCCAGGGTTTGGAGCATCATTATATTGAATTAGGTTTTGACAGAGGGATTTCACAGTGCAATTTCCCCCATGGTAAGAGGCCAAACGATTCTATCCTCTTTATTAGAAGAGTCAAGTGACACATTCAAAATGGCATTAGCTAGGTTAGGTGGGAACCATGCTGCTATGTTTAGTCTATTCCAAGTATTATCATTTTGCATTAGATCTCTGACAGTATTGATGGTAACAAGACAGGTAGTCGACCTGATAATAGGAGGGTGGAATTCCTTTGATCAGATTTTTGGTTCCAAAAAGACGCCTTTAAGATATCTTCGTCTTATTAGTTATTATAGGCTCATATGTAAGCTTTTGAGACTTGCATTACATTGAAATCTACTTGGTGTGTTTCAACTGACGTATCTTTCCATTTGTCTTTCTTTTACAACAACATGGAGTGCTAATGCTATATCTATTTGTAAAGCATTTGGGTTGACAGAGATTAATTGCAATGATTCTTTTGGGCATGCATTCTCAGACTTGAAGAGCTCAAGACGGTGGTATATACTAATTCTTGGTTCAGGGAGTAAGGGTTTAGAGGAACACCTAGTTAATGAGTTTGTTCCAATGGTTCATGATCGAATGACTTGAGTGTGTTTACCCATAGAAGTTGTTGTCATTCAAGACACGATTCTGAACATGTATTTACCAAAAAACCTAACCAAAGAAGAGAAAAATAATACCTATTGTGGATTGGAGTTGAGGTTAGATTCATTTTTACTCCTGGCAATTAAAAATCAGTAGACAGAAAACCTGACAGAAATAACAACAACAAAAAACCGAAATTGTATACAAAACCTTGCGCTCTTTGTTGTATACAAAACCTTGCGCTCTTTGTTGAGGAAAACGATTAGCGTTTCCACCATACCGGCATTTCAATCTAGAGTTTTTCTTACATCCAAGAAAAAGTACGCCCCTTCTGTAGAAATGATTCTGTCTCCCTTTTAAAGCATAAGATCGGTTGTTGATCTTATGTACTCCCTCCCCATTCAATTCTTTCTTAGCTTTCTTCACTAAATCCACTGCAAAACCTAATGGATTATAACTCAATTTTTTTTTTTTTGACACTGTCACGGCATATGCCACCATGTTCCCTTGTGGAGGGTCTCGCTAGCAAGATAAGGAGGAGAACAAACAAGCCATGGGTTTACTTTTTAGTTGGTACTGGCAAACCTCACATGCAAAACTATAAACACCCCACCCGATTTTTCTCAATCTGTTTCTGGTTAGGAAGATTTTCGAAACTTCTTAGTTCTCTACGTCTACTAAATTCCCTCTTTATCAAATCGTCGCAGTTCGGGCTTTGTGCATTCAAATACATTGTGATTGCTATGAAAATCAAATAACGATTAAAAGGAATTTAAGATTTTTATAGAAACAAATCTAAGAATCCTATGTATAAGGAAATACGTGAATATAATTGACTATTGAGAAGAAGAAAAAAAGGAAGTTAAATAGTAATGTAAATATTGTTCATCGGCAATAAAATAAAAATCTAATCTTACACCAAAAAAATTCCAAACATACTTGGATTTTTCCTAAAATTCCTAATAAAAATCTAAGTTTGCTTTGTAGATTTATTTTCGTGTTTGTTAAGAAAGAATAAGTTTAGAAAAGGTTTAAATTTATAATTAAGGAAAAAATATTCAATAACAAAAATATGAAAGAAAATCTAGAAAAAAATAATTACGTATTTTATTTTACAAATTTCGGCCTAAAAATGAAATAATTTTAGTAGTAATTACAAATATGACGGTCTTGATTTTATTAAAATTATATAAACGCGGTGTAAGAATCTGCTAAGCTATCACTCGATATGGAACGCCGGATTGAGCCAATTCTATTAAAAATTAACGGCCACGAAATGTAGGGGGTATAAGTTGCTTTTTAGCCAATTAGTAGAGAGGGTTTTGTTCACCGGCCAATGAAAAGGGAGGTTACCGTAACTCTCGACATGGAGTGAGAGATGACGTGGGGTTTTTAGGTTATTGATTTTACAATAATTAAGCAACGTATATTTACATTTATAAACGTTGCAAATTATGGCTAATTACCTATTGTGTAATTAAGGGGTTTTAATTAGGTAGGTTTTTATTTTTGGTTACACTAGAACACCGCACACGTGCTCAGTAACATTTTGCCTTTACCTGATGTTCAATCAATCTGAAGCGGCAGATTTTGTAAATATTAAATACAAAAGGTATAATGTTGTTATACAGTGGTGTAAATAGCCCCACAAAGCACATATGCTGCATATGGAGTCGTATAAAAGGAAAATATTATTGCTAAATTATCATAATGTCCTCAAATATTTTTACTACAAAGAACAAATATTAAATTGTGATAGGGACAAAACTGGAAGAAAACTTGCGGCTTTAACTAAGCCTAGTTCTCTTTATATATAGATAGAATAGATAATAGGGATAATTGGAGTTTGGTACTTAGGTTTAATCCAATACTAGGATTTGGTCTAACATTTGTCCAACGTTAGGCATTGGTATCTGGACTGAACGTTGACTGTAGTTGACTACGTTAAGTGTAATTTTAATTTAATAAAATCTATATTCTTGTGTTAATTTTTCCAGACCGTTGATCTTACCAAATCCCTACACATGGAGGGACAAAAAAAATTATCCTTATAATTCCAAAATCCCTTATTACCTTTCATATTCATATATTCTTCATTTCTTCCCGAAACCACCACCGAATAACCTTCCCAGAACCCCATCTTGGTCGCTATCATCATCTTCATTCAAATCTCAGTAACTGCCCATGCTACCACCACTGAGTGGCTCTCAATCGCTGGTATTCAGTCAATTTGATTCATGGAAACAACACATGCAACATCTTAATGATTTGATATCTCAATTAGAAGAACTTTAATTCAGGAAATTAGGGTTTTTAGATTTAATTGAGGGTTGAAGAAATTGAGGATGAGTTAGTGATGGGTATTATGAATTGATAGCAGAGAAGAAGATTTAACAACTACTTCTCAATTCGCCATGAGGAATCGAAGAATTTAGGTTCGTGAATTTGGATTGAAGATGGTTACATGAGCCTGATGGTGAGTAACAAAAGGAAGAAGAAAACTTCTGAATTTGTATTTGAGGTATTATATCTTTACTTAATGTAAGTTTGTTATGTTTATCAAAGTATGGATGCAGTTGATGTCTTTGGGATTTTGATTTTGATATGTTATCTTCAAATGCTTTTATGAACCAGGAACAAATTAGAATTAGGGTTATTGTATTGGTGATCTTCAGTTTACGAATCAAGGGTGTTGATCAGTTAATGTTTTAAAGTTATTCTGGTGATGAATTGAAGAACATGGGTTGGGTTTGTTCTTGAGGATTTTGGAGTCGGGCATTGTGTTATTATTAGAATTCTTGTTCTTGCTGTAAAATCAAATAAAATGTAAACCCAACTTTGTTTTTAGAGTGTTTTTTGTGATGTTTTTGGGGTTATAGGAATGGGAATGCAGTGGGATCAATGGTTAAATATATAATCTATATGAGTTCAAATATGGGATTTTGGATACTGTATTAGATGTCGGGTATAATGACTGATCATGTGTTGGATGTGTAACCTGTAATAATGGCAGTAAACATTAGCCGAAGCATCGGGTTTTCTTCATGTACACCAATGGGGGTTTCTATATATGGAGGCAGAAGAGACGAGATTTAGGTTACATCGTGGCCATAGAATAAGTCTTGTTAGCATATCCGTTGGATATAAGTCCCCCTTCAGGGTAAAAGTGTAAATTCAATGTTATTTGTTTTATAAATGAATTAAATTCTGGTCAATGACAGTCAGCTACAGTCAACGTCCAGTCCAGGTACCAAGGCCTAACGTTGGACAAATTTTAGACCAAAGCCTAGTGTTGGTCTAAACCTGAGTACCAAACTCTAATTATCCCTAGATAATATCATCTTTAATTTGATTAAAAAAATAAAAAACATAGAATTTTTTCCCTCAATTTTTTCCCTCTTTGTATTTTACCTAAAAAATCAAATCCATTCTAAAATTATACTACATCCGTCTCTAATTTACACACAAACCTGCCTATGTTTTAGAGACGGAGGGAGTATTAATCATTGTTCTCCCCCCAAAATAAAATTTAAAATTATTTTTCCCTCTAAATTTCCCTCCCAAGTTTCTCACCTAAATTTACATTTCCCTCTTTAATTTGTATTTCCCTCCATTTGACCGAATTTCCCTCCCAGTTGACCGACCTCTTTAATTTGTATTTTCCCCTTCCCCCAGTTTGAGAGACAAGAGATATTTTTATGTTTTCACTCATATTCCAAAACGTGTCTTAGTTAAACCTCTCACACCTCACCCTACATCAAAGCTCGTGTCTCTCTCTTTTACTTAGTGAAAAAATTCTCGTGAAAAAACTGTCTCTCTCTACGCAGAAAAAAAAAGCTCATCTCTCTCACAATTTCACTGATATGTAGACAAAACTACCACTATCTCTACAGAATAGATTTGTGAACTTTGAATCAACCCTTATTCTACCTTGCCTAGTCTTTGAATCAAAACCTCTAGAAAACCCCCTAATTGAAAATTTATAACCCTAAAAAATTTTGATTTTGTTGGTGAAATCGAAGGATATCCTAGTTCAGTGATACTTGTTTGTGCTCGAATCTACGAGAAAACTGCTGCGGTATAATCTCTAACTCAGTTTATTGTTGTGTTTATTTGATGATTTTGTATACTGTTTGACCTTCTTTTTTTTTACTGAATCAGCAGATGAGTTTGTGAACAAGAAGAAGACTGCTGCAATTAAGGTATATTTTCACAAACCCTAACTTTATTTCTCTTCTATGTTATTTTGTATGTTCAATTTATGTTCTTATTTTGGGTTTTTTCTTTATCAATTTAATACTAAGGGTTTCAGTTTGCAGGTTTGTTTACTCGATTTTAAATTATGGGTTTTCAGTCGATTATGAAATTAGGGTCTTAGTAGTTGTTTATAAGTGATCTTAACTGGAAACCTAGGTTAATGGATAATCGACTCTATTTTGCAACTAGGACAAACGAGAGTGTCGGGATTATGTTTTCCAGATGATAGAGTTCCTCCTTATATAGTCTTTCAAATTAGGGTTCCTTACAATCAAAACTAAGATAGCTTAGTGACAAAGCAATTAATATCCACCGTTAGATGAACTCCTGATTAAAGATTCAAGCTAAGTTTTCTTAGAAAATAAGAAATCAATCTCCATTGTTAGATGGTTTAGCTTGATACATATAAATAAAATATATCTAGATATGGATGAATTGTACCTAAACGTGTATAACAAGTTATCTCAATAACAATTAACAGAAGTTGGCCATATGAACACTTTTAGCTAAGCCATATTCATCTAACACTTCTAGACCAAATCTGATAATCAATCAATTATGATAGATAATCAAATGAATCTAAAATAGAGTTGTTCAAATGTTCACCATCTCATAGAAATATCCATGAATAATTTAAAACATATTCGTTTTGGTTTGTAGTTAAACAAAGTACTTAAACAAGAACCAATTCAAGAACATAATCCCACGGTTTGCAAAATAAGTCTGCATACCTTATTTCATTAAAGTTCCAGGGACTTTAGTTTGCAAACTGAGTTCGCAAACAAGCCTGAGTTCATGAGTATAGACAATACTTACCATACAAGTATGTGAACGAGTTGTCACAATTACCAATTTTCAAGTGATTAATCAATCGATTCCAAACTTCCCAAGTTAACATTAAATGATTGTCTCACACAAATCATGTAATATGTTCAAGGTAATTTTCACATATCATCTTGACTTAATATTTAGTTTCCAACAAATAAATTGTCTCCAACTAAACTCGTCAAGTAGATGATGAAGTTTAAGCTATAGCTAAAAAGCTTCCAACACGTATTTCGAGAAATATATAAACGAGATAAACTCGGCTCGAATTTTCAATTGTGTATAATTTAAAAGTCTATATAGCTATACGACTTAGTCTCTTTAGAAGATAAAATAAAATAGACTTCTGAGTGATAGATAAGTTTTAGTCTTCACATACCTTTTGTTGTTGAAGTTCCTCCAAGCTCTTCAGTAGATATTCTTCTTCAATTGGTGAACGCCGTGAAGTCTATTGCTCAATTACACACTTCTATCCTAATATGAGACATAGCTATAAGTATACTTGAAATCAAGTATATAATTTTGATCAACTAAACTTGATAAACAAGCTTGAGATAGCAACGCTTGCGAGTTCGACCAAGCAGTGCTCTAACAGCCTCCATACAGAGAATGGAGAGAAAATAAGATAAAGGATTTCCTTGATGGAGACCTTTAGAAGGGGAATAAAATTGATAAAGAGAACCATTTAGGAGAATAGTCATACTAGTGGTAGATATACATTACATTATGAGGGAACACCAACATTGGGAAAAAATTCATCCTTTTTAGGATACCCAAAAGGAAAGGCCATTCGACTCTGTCGAAGGCCTTAGGTATATCAACTATTATACCCATAATCCCTTCATTACCACCTTTTTCCCTCATGTTATGGATAACCTAATGGGCTACCGTTTTATCAGTGATATGTCAACATGCTATATATAAAAGCAGATTGGTATGGAGACACACTTTTATTTAAAAGGGTTTTCATATGGCATGGTAAGCACATGGATCTTTTGAGCACTGTCTTCATTTTCTTCTTTAAAAGATATTTGTTGTTTCCAAAATATGTAGATGAACTATCACAAAATATTAAGTTTCCAAATCCCTATACCTTCCAATTTTTGTCCAACTTAACTGCCCGAAATAATTACTCAGGCTTTTGACACCCAAGCCTATATATATCTTAAAATAGCCAGGATAGCAGTGTATCCTTTTTATGGGCAGAGTTTCGTGTTTTAGTCTCATCAAACTTTATTTGTTAAATACTGCAAAACTAAATAAAAATATTAAATGTATACAAAACAAAGAACTAATAAATATAAATTGAGATGTTAATTGGGTCGGGTTTACACACTCATCAGAACTCAGTAGGAGTAGATAGGTTTTAGACTTTGGGAATCACATAAATGAATGTGGAATTCATCTCTTTGAGTAAAAAAACCCGTGTTGAAAAAATTTTGGGCCATGAATACTAGATATGGACAAACGGTTCCCCAATTATCTTGAAAAAAATTAGGAGTGGGGATCCATTTGGGCATGGGATTTACTCCCTTCCATAGAAAAAATTTTTTTTTTTATTTCCAAACTGTTTGGTATCTTAGAGAGAGCTATATTATTCTCTCTAGTGATCACTCATGTCATGATCAAGCTGACGAGACACAGTGGTGGATACTGGAAGAAAGTGTTGGGTTGGGAAATCATCTATCTCAGCTCTTCCATTAAGGCAATTTCCATTAGAGTGTTGTATAGTGTCCACTCTATTCTTATGTATCTTTTTCTAAAATAATTATAGAAGTAGTGTGTGTTTTTATCTCCCAATTTTATACAATTGTCTCTACTCTTAGTTTTCCGAAAATCTTCTTCTATTTTACTCCATATGAGCAGTTGACTTTTCAAATGCTTAATAAGATTAGAATCCCTTCCAGGACAAGTCGTAGCTATCTCCAGCTCATTTTGATTTTACCTATGTTGTTTGAGATGGATCCATAATGGAGTTTGTTTCATTTTCTGAGAATGTATTTAACCCTCCTCAGTTTGGAGGCTAAAGCATATCCCAGGGATTCTTAAATTTCCTTCAGCCCAAACTTAAGCTATGAGGTGTTTACATTTAGGATGTTTTATCCATTTTCCAAAATATTTAAAAGGAATATCCCCATCTTTCCAATTTGGATTAGTTTTAAGAAGAATATATGAATGATATGAGCCTATAACAACTAGATGGTAAATCGAGCTCTGAAGATAGAGAGTAGTTCAATCTTCATTAGACATACCTTTATCTAGCCTTTCTTTCGTAAGAGCATTGCCATTTCTTTGGTTACACCAAGTGTATGGGTATAAAAATCATAGATCAAATAGGTTTAATTTATGAACAATATCAATGAAGGTGTCATCTTCATTTATACTAAAAGGATGAAGATTCTTTTTTTCTTCTTCATAAAAAACTATATTGAGATCCCCCATGATTATCCAAGGGTCATTCATGTTAGTGGCCATGTTTCCAATCATATTCCAAGAGTTAAGTTTATGATTCTATTGGGGATTCCATAGAAACAATTGATAGTGCTCTCTCTAGAAGCCACTGGGTCCCATAGTTTAGCATTTATCTGGTTGTATATGGTTTTGGATGATATTATTCATAGTATTTTTCTAGTCTCATACCAATACCACCAGATGTTCCCTTTGGAGAGACCAGACAATAGTTGTAAGCATTTAGGTGTCTCTGGATTTTATGCATATTTTCATCTCGTTGACGAGTTTCTAAGATGCAAAAAAGATCAGGATTTTCCTTATCTATGAGTTCTTTTAGGTGGTTTTGTGTGACTAGAGAATTCATACCATGATAATTCCAACTAATTAAGTATCACAACAAACTCCCAGAAGTAGTAAATTGTTGGATAATTTTTCCCAAGTCTAGCATGTATTGTGTCGCTTATGTGATTATAACTAGAGCGAGCAGTTTATCACTAGATTTTTTATCAAGAGGATATAACAAAATAAATAAATGTAAAGATATTACCTGAGAGTTGATACCCTGAAGTTCTACCTCATTTCCCCCCCAAAAGATCTGCTCGTTCTTAAACATTCTTTCGGCATTATACCTTTGGTTGAGTCCGAAATCGGTTTGATGTCAGCTGGAGAAGGATAGTCTTCTTTGACAACATTATATTTCTAGATTCTCACTGTTAGAATTGAAGTATATACCACTTCTTCTATCCTTAGAACAAACGGGGGTTTGTTCTCTTTAGTTTGTTTCAGGAGACTCGTTTTCCTATTCAGCATGATCACGTACTTGTCTACTCCAACTTATTTGGGTAGAGATCCTATGAGGAGAGTTGTTTGGGACTACATTTTAAAATCCAAGAGGAAATTTTGGAGATATGTGTTGTTGGATAGTTGTAGATTTTCTAGAAGCACTTTTTATGTTAGTCATTTTGCGTCTCGTGCCCCTATCCGATATGCTTCTCTGATAATCTCTGTTATTTCCAATATCGAATTTTTGTTTTCCACTGGTGAATGAGAGATCTAAACCCAGTAACTTAGCATTATCCTTTGGAATATCGATGAATGGATCATAAAGAGTTTCGGGGCTAGCATTTTCAGTTATATCCGGTAATTTAACATCTGAGTTCTTCTTACTAGATAACTCTCCTTCCTCAATCATCTATTCAGATCTTCCTGTGAATCCAACAATTCTTAGAATCTTAACTATTTAATTTTTTATCACCTGGACTGTAACCAAGTGAGTGTCAAAAGATTAAGATTGAGAAGGTTCTTCAGCTCCCCTCTTCACTTTGATCGTTTCTCATGTTTCTATTATTGATTTTCCTTTTAAGTTAGTCTCAATTACATGTTTTTTGTAGGGAGTGATTAGATGATCTAGGATTTTGTATATCTGACATAACTTATGAGATATAACATAAGCATACTCAATTATAGTTCTGATGTTTCCTACTTTATTCCACATTCAGCTGACATTTTCCTTTTCAGGTTCATTTATATCACAACATCAATATTTTCCTCATATTCATCTCTACTACAAGGTTTATTGAAATCTTGTAACACACCAACTGGTTTGCAGAATTCATATAGAGCTTTCCATGAGGTCATGGTCACAATAACTATTTTTAGATGGAGTTTCATAATAATACTATCAAACTTAGCCGGTTGAAGTTGGTGAAGCCATCATCAGGAGCTTCTATCAAAACCATAAAAATACCAAGAGAAATCCATGGACCTCTAATTTTGAGGTGAGTTTTGTCTTCCTCCGAGTTAACTTTGATTATAAAATAGTTAACTCCTCTTTGGTACTTAATGATATTAAATCCTTTAGACAGATCCCAGGTTCTTTCGTTGCAGTTGGTAAGATCCACAATGAGATTTTTCTTTTTGGCAACCAATCTTCCCAAGAAAGTGAACTTCAAATATTTCTTTTCTTTGAATTTTAGGAATGTTGGATCAATCTCAACACATGGCTCATTATCATAAAGATCGAAGTAGTATTTTCCATTTGTTCAGAGAGTTAATTGATGGTGTTTTCTATGATATCTACTATAAGGTTAAGGTATTTAGATGAACTGCAGTAAGAGAGGCTGAGATGATAAGATCGGTTAGGGTAAGATCAAGGATATAAATGATGTGAGTTATATGAGATTGAATAATGTGGTTTTGGATTTTGTGATTTGAATTTATGTGAAAGGTGTGCAAAGGTATGACCTTGATCTGAGATTCTATTGGAGAGGAGATTTGATTGGATGAAGATATCCAATGGTGTACATTTTTGCATATGTATAGTTTCCTTTTAAAAGGTTTAGAGTAATTTAGATTTCCCTCCAATTTTGGGATCTGAACATAGATGAATAGAGATTTCGACCCATAGGGTATAAGTATGGATTTCCATGTCATGTAAACATCTCATACTATTAGAATAGAGTTGCTCATTACACTGTGATATCTTGTTTTTTTAATGGAGTGAGTCTCATTTTCCAGGCAATAGAAAATGTTGGATTTGTAATCTTTAACTTTTTGATATCCAATGTAACTCATCTGCCCAGGAGACACATAAAAATGTATTAAAGTGGTTAAATTTCACCAGAATTTTTTCATAGGCCTTTTCCTTTTGAAAATAACCGGTGAGGATAAAGTTGAGAAGGTGAGACCAACCCACAAGCACCCAATATATATGCGTTGGAAGTAAATTTTGGCTTGTGTGTAAATAAAACCATATTTAAGCCGGCATTCGAAATCTATCACCAATATATGTATCAGACTCATCCCTTTCAATGATACAATGAAATTAAATTGAAAACATGTGGGTCCTTGTACTTTCCAGAATATCTAGGTGTATATGTATGCATAGAGTTGTCTTTATACCTCATATGAGATAAGTCATTGAAGAATAACTGATGTAGGATTTAAGGGTTTAGATATGTCACTGTGAATCCACGTGGAGATATGTATATTTTCCACCTGCAAACCCATGTGTGAGGTGAACAAGTGAAAGATCAAAGAGCCATTGAGTATACAGTTAAAATTGAACCGTTGTATGGGCCATATGTCTTTAGGTCCCAAAGTTTACCGGTTCAACTTTCCGGTCTAGCCTGTTCCGGTCCCGAATCTGATTTTGGGATTTTACAAGATTCTTTGTGTTATCATCATTGAGAAACTAAGACAAAATTCGCACATCACTCAATTAAGTTTGTTCTTGAGGAATAACAATATGATATAGGAATTAATGTTCATCACACCAAGTTGATACTACTAATTCAATATGTGTTCTAATCCTACAAAAAAATTATTAAGCTCGAATTCTTGAGATTTTGTCCTCCAACCTTTGTCTCTCATCGATTCCTCTCCTCCCTAAATTTTTAACATTTGTTTATCTTTGTCCAATGGAGAAACACCAACCGCAACAGCTACCCTACCAGCAACAACCACCACACCCTCCTCCGTCATCATCACCTATGCTACCCATGCAACCCACGCCTGAAAAGAAACAAGGCTTCCAAGTTTCTTCTCTTCTTACGAGAGAAGGTAATCATAAAACTTATATTCCCTCTATTCCTCCTCTTCCCCATGCTTCCCCCATAAAAAACAACACCACTTTTTCGATCTTATTTACATATTCTTCCCCAGCAGATACGCTACTCCCATCAACACCTTTACATAAAGATATCAATCATCAACTCTTTCTAGAACAGAATCTCCAAAAAAGGATTGATTCATCCACCCAGCATCAACATCAAACCCTTAAACCATCATGATTCACTTTAAAACGTCCACATCACCTCCAACATAAAGATACAATCCCTTTTCAACTCACTGCAAGGATGCAATACCTAATGCAAAACCACCAAAGTCGTTGTCCAGCAGCTTTGGTACTATCTGGGAAGTTCATCAAATCGGGACTGTACCATGCCCTAAAACAACAATGTCACCCATCACCATCACCTAAGTAGATATGATTCCTAACTCGGAGGCGCTCAAGGTTATCATGACCCATGAAAGTGACAAGAAAACCATCTTGGCCCATGAACCATGGATTATCACTGACTAGGTGGTATTATTTGAAGAATATAGTAAGTTCATGGCTAACCCTACTGACTATTTTCTTTCAGCGGTTTTTTGGTTACATGTTCTCCATTTTCCTTTGTTTCTCATGGACAAACTATCCATTGAGCAACTCCTAAGAAACATATGAACTGTACTGGATGTTGATGTAAACTCAACACCCACGCGAGATAAACTTAAGATGGACTTGAAGAAACCTTTTCCACCTGGAGTGTTACTGGATGTTCATGGTCCAACTTGGTTACAATATGCTTATGAGTTTCTACCATGATCTACCACAGATGCGGCTTTATTGGTCACATCGCTAAAGAATGCACCAAGTTCTTGAGAACATACCACGCTCTCCTAGATGAGGAGTTCCCTGAGTTTCCATATCATCCAAAAAACCCTATTACCCCTACCACCTCCTCAACCTCCCCACAACCCAGAGCTTCCTCCTCAACCCAACAATCCTGCTCAACAAATCAAGGGTAACACAAAACGTCTCTCAACCTCGACCTCTACCACCCCCAACAATACCACCACCACCTCCACTTCAATACCAACCACCAACTCAGCTACCACCACCCCCTAAACCAAAAACCCCAACATAACCAATTACACAACCGATTCTGAGCCGCCTAGCACATGATATGACCCATCAAGGACTAAGATGGATAACAGTTCCACAAAACTAGGCGTCTAAAGGTACTGCATCTCCGAAACCAAGCACAGTAGACAAATCTGACAAAGGAAAAGCTGTTGAGACTCGGGTACATGAACCTTCCATCCATGCAGCACGCTCAAAGGAACCTGCAGGCCGAAAGAATGTTCCTACTGACATAGTAATCACCAGAGCACAAAGAGGACAAACAACCCAACACCCACCAACCCAAATCCATTTTGGAGGCCCGTTCAAGTTTGGAATACCCATTTTCGATACTGTCACTAAGGCAGCAAAAATGGGTCAGGCGACTTCGGATATGGGTCCAAGGACATACTACCAGCCGAACTCGAATTACCACTTCAGAAACATGGGTCCAATGTCTACTCCACCACTAAGTGGGTCGGCGCCAAACCAAGCAATCCCTCTCACCAATTTCTTTATTGTTAACTATGCTCAATTATTGACAAACTTCTTGCAGAAAGATGGGGCCCAAGTAGATATCCGGGTAACAAAGGTGAATGGAGCCCCACGTGTGAAAGTGACTACTAACATTGCCGAACAACTAGCTGCAGTGCCTACACATACACCAACTGAACCTATGGCTAAGGCGGGACCAACTCATGCTCCAAATACACTTGCACCTGAGGTGGGACCTGAAATCATTCAACCATTAAGGATATACAAAAGGAAAGTGCATAAGGAGAGAAACAGCCCCCCATACACCTTTTGATTGCTCCAACTCCAGATTTTGCAGCGCAACCGCCACCACCAAATGTTCAAAAATTCAAGTCCCTATCATATCTAAGTAATGAATCTCACAGACCTCCAACACCACAGTTCGAGATACCTATACAGCAGAATAGGAAACCAAGATCCACCATGTATGTCGGCAGAGCTACACACTAGAACCCCGATGTAACAAGCGTACAACACGCTAATATTCAACAAGATACTACACCACCAACCATACCAAGTTCCTCTACCACTCCAGCATGGAATCTATCTCTTGGTGACGAGACTGAAACCATTGCAAATGTTACCCATTTGCGAGTTGTTGCCCCGGATCGCCATCATTATGAATTAATTAGCATGGAATTGTCGAGGTGCTAATAACACCTTGAAATTTCAAAGATTACAGGATTATGTCCGCAAGTTTAGTCCGAGTCACATATTTCTGTCAGAAACCTTATCATATGCATCTCATATTTGTTTTTTGCAAAACTTGTTAGGATATGATAAGAGTTTCACTATTTCTTGTAATGGCAGTAAAGGTGGATTATGTTTGCTCTAGAAATCAAACCTTACTGTGATGATCCTAGTGGCTAATAAAAGTTTAATTCATAGTTACATTGTTCCAACAAGCTCATCACAAAATTGGATGTTCACGGGTATCTACGGCCCACCTCAACCGCAAGCAAGATGGGATTTGTGGAAAAACTTTAACTCAACCATCCCTCAGCATAACTTTCCATGGCTACTGATGGGAGACTTTAATGAAGTCCTAAACCAAATGGAGAAAAAACGACGAAGGCATGTAGAAAATAACCAGGTACACCTATTCAAAGAAGTTATTGACACAAATGGTCTTATTGATTTGGGATTTCAGGGAGACCCATATACTTGGACCAACAACCAATTGGCTGAACATAATATCATGGAAAGGCTAGACCGTAGACTAAGCAATCAGACGTGGCTCGACCTACACCCTCAAATGACTATTCAATAACTTCCAAGAATTGCGTCGGACCATGCCCCTTTACTACTGAGAGAGCATCGCATCAAACAACCACGATCAAAGAATTTTAGGATAGAACATCTTTGGTTCTTACACCCACACATGCAAGAAGTGGTTCTTGAGGCATGGAACCGGTCTTACTCAGTATTTCCACCTACCAATCTCCTCCAAAAGATGGATGATACGACAAATGACTTGATAGGATGGAGCAAAACTACTTTTGGGAATCTTCAAACTCTCATTAAACAAGCAGAACATGAAATCCAGCAGGCCCAAGCAAATTGTGCTACCTTAACCGGCCCAGAACAACATTTTTGGCTGCAACATGAACAAGATCTTCGGCACACACATTCTATGATATCCAACTGTTATGAGATTTATTGGAAGCAAAGATTAATAATTTTTTGGCTACCGGAAGGTGACCTCAACACTACCTTTTTTCACACTAAGGAGACAATCCATCAGAGCATCAACCATATCTCGCAACTACAAAATGAATAAGGAGTGTGGATAACGGAGCCAGGGGCAATAAGAAGGATGATTCTAACTTCATACACCAAACAATATGTTGCTCCTTCGACAGCAATTGATCATACATTGTTTCATTGTATCTCAAATAGGTTATCCCCAACACAATTCCAAATTCTGACTCACCCTGTTACGACAATGGAATTGAAAAAACACTCAAATCAATTGAGTCGGAAAAAGCACCACGTCCGGAAAAAGCACCACGTCCGGATGGGTTTACAAGTAAGTTTTACACTGTCTATTGGCCATCAATCAAAACCCAAGTCATTTTTATGATTCATAATTTCTTTAACCATAACACCCTTGAATACCAAATTAATCATACAAACATTACCTTGATCCCAAAAAACCAAAACCCAGCTAAACCAAATGATTTTAGACAAATTGGACTTTGTGGTGTGGCTTATAAGATCATTGCCAAAATTCTAGTCGATAAAATTAGACTGTTATTGCAATTCATGATTAGCCCAAACTAAAGTGCATTTGTCCCAAACCGAGCCATCCACGATAACATAGCTATTTCCACTGAGTTGTTTCATCATATCGGAACAACACCCCCATCGAAAAAACCAAAAGTTTCACTGAAGTTGGATATTAGGAAAGCCTATGATAGCCTTGATTGGGGTTTCATTAGACTCACATTCGAAAAAATGGGATTCCCTGTTATCTTTATAGAGTATACCATGAATTGCATCACTTCTGTTTCATACTCTATCAACATCAATGGCTCGGCACATGAGTCGATCAAGCCAACTAGAGGCCTTAGATAAGGTGACCCCCTATCGCCGTATATCTTTATTTTGTGTGCAGAGGTACTTTCGACGAATTTGGGAGTAATTGAACAACAAGGAATACTACAAGGAATCAAAATTTCGAAAAAGGCGCCATCAATCTTACACCTAATGTACGGGGATGATAACTCTTGATTGTCCCTCCAGCATATCTTAAAGTCATACTCATTATCGGTGGGGCAATCGATCAACATTAGTGCATCACCCTAAACTTCACCCAGATATAGTTCAACGGCTACAAGCGACATTTAACATCAATAAACCTATGAACCACCTATTTATCCGGGCATACAATTTATAAGAGGTATAAACTCGGTGCACTTGTACGGGGATTTGCTCAACATAATTGAAAGAAAGGCAAATGGATGGATATCTAAATGTGTGAACCAAGCTGGCAGACTGGTTCTCATCAAGATATCTCTAACTCCAACGGGAAAACACGTCATGCAAGTACAACAACTACCAGTGGAAATTCATGACAAAATCGACAAAATCACAAGGATTTGTTTTTGGGGCCATGATAACCAATCAAGAAAAATGCACCCTATTAGATGGGAAAGAATCACACAACCAATCTCGTTGGGAGGTTTAGGAATAAAGAAAAGTAGAGTTCATAATCAAGACCTCCTAACTAAAAGATTGTGACATCTGCAACAACAACCGACTTTAATCTGGACCTCTATCTTACCCCAAAATACCTTGAAGCTTCAATACCCTCTACATGTATCCCAAAGCCTCAATCATCAGCCAGTCCCCTTTGGAAAAGTTTAGCTAACTTGTCTGTTATTTTGCAGGAACACCGTTTCTCACAAATTGGAGATGGAAATGATACTACGATCAACCAAAACTGGATTCCACACCTATCATCCACCAATATTCAAACTATAAGCCACCAACTATCACCATCCACAAAGGTTGCTCATCTCATTGACCTGGAACCATAGCCTCATCTTCAATACCTTCACACCCCAAGTGGCTCAACACATCTTCAGTATCTACCTACCAGGAGTCCACCAAAAAGATAAAATTATATGGCCTTTCTCCAAAGACGCCAACTACACAACCAAGTCTAGCTATAATCAATTCAACAACCCCCCAACAAAACCAAAATATTACCCCAACACCTTGTGGACTACAAATCAATATGAAAGCTACAATTTCCACCAAAAATCAAACTTTTCTTATGGAAAGTCACCAACCAAGGTCTACCAACCTTCAAAAAACTACACAGATTTCAAATCATAACCATGAGCAGTTGTCATATTTGCAACACACATGAAGAAACAGAGAAACACTTAATCTTCGACTGCAATAACTCAAGAACTATCTAGAAACTCATCATCACACATCTTGCTAGAAGTCCGAATCATCATCTACAAAATCAGCAAAGCGTCAATAGAGGAAGACAAAATTAGAATCGAAAACAACAACAACAATAACAATAACCAACAAATCGAGTTATGTGTCCCACAAACTTTCAAGAGGTCTTGTCGACTACGAACATACCTTCTACTATGGCGCTATTTGGTTTCACAATATGGCACACCTGGTTGGCGAGAAATGCAAAGGTCTACAAGAGACAACAACAAACTCCTTGGCATACGTACTGGATCATTATGGTCATGTTTGAGGAATATCAATGGGCACAGCAGCACTCGGCACCGATCATTGTAAACGGACCAACGACACCTCGTCAGCAACGACCATGTTCTACAACAACGACGATCTAGATAGGATGGAAGGCACCGACTATACACTTGATAAAAATAAACACATATGGAGCATCAAAAGGGAATTCGGGACCAGCAGGAGCAGGAATCATATGCAGATACAGTTAGGGAAATGTACTTAGAGCTATAGAGGCACCTTTAGGAATACAACATCGATGTTAGCGGAAACCTGGGGATTACTGATAGCGGTACGGATGGATACTTAACACCAATGGCCACGAATCTGGTTTGAAGTAGACTCACAAGCACTAGTGTCTCTCCTTAAATTGCAGAAACCACAACCATGTTACCATACCCAACTGCTACAAGAAATACATAAACTCATATCTGGTATTCCAAACTACAAGATCACACACACCTTAAGGGAGGCTAATCAAGCTGCGGATGCATTGGCCAACAGAGCAATTGAAAACCAAATACACCTTGCAACACAGGAAATAACAACTAGTTGGGAACACACTTTCCCAAACTTTCTACAACAAATTGTATTCCTTGACAGAAGAGGAGTTACGTTTCCTAGAATTGTAACCAATGCTTAAACAAATTAAATAAATAAAACGCTGGTTACCCTAAAAAAATCATTGAGAAACTGAAATTGAATGCAAAAAGAGAGGGTTAGTCGGACTTGGGTATCATTAATAGTGTTGAATCGATTTATATCCCTGTCATACATACCTTTGATATAACCGATGATAGGAAAGAAGTCCCTCAACATATTTATAAGGTAATTTAGGGATCCAAAATCAACATACAAAAAAAAGATAGAAGATAATAATTTATTTTTTCTTCATTATATTTGAAAATAATGGTAATAAAAGTGAGAGTAGCGTTGAGACAGGTAGGAGTAGTGTTCAAATACTCTAAAATACCCTCTCCAGCGACTCACATTATGATTAATGATAGTGACCCAAGTGACGATTCTGGTGATTCTATCTATTTCTATGAAGATCCTGCTTATAATGGAGAGTGGATTTAACTATTGGGTACTGTTTATCGGGGTTTTCAGGTAAGTGTTGTTGGTGGTGCATCATGATTATTGGAGTAAAGGGCCATCTCGGTTTTTTTTTCTTCTCTCGCTCCCCATATTCCAAATCATCAGCCCAATACTTTCATTAGAAAGATATTGAGAGGGTTTTGAAAACGCAAGGGGTACCATATACACCACCAACCTTTTAGTTTCGTAACCTATATGAACAATCCTTGTAGAATTTATACATTCGGTTATAAAACTGTATTTAAGATTGTTTTAACAAGGTAAACCTAGTATATACCCGAACTGTTCACGAACCGAATTCCAACAAGAATAAGTCTTGTAATCTATATTTCATGATACAAATTCAATAATAAGTAGTCTTGTAGGTTCTGTACAATTGAGTTAATACTATCTAGGTTTAAATAGTACAACATTTGATATTTCAATTATAAAGATGTAAAATAATATAATGAAAAAAAGAAATAACACAGACACTAGAGATTTTTTTTAACGAGGAAAACTACAATCTTGTAGAAAAATCTCGGGACCTAGTCCAGATTGAACACACACTGATTACAAGTCATTAAACCAATTACTTACTACCTATTTAAACTAGATGTAATACCTGCTTCAGTTGTATTGGCGTCCCCGTAAAACTCCTAGCAGAACACCAATTATTTTTTTAGGAATTCTTGTCTTAAATATTCTAGCTGAACACCAATTCTCTTTAGAAGATAATCTTGAAAATCTTATGGCAGAACACCAATTCTCTTCATAAGATACTCCTCAACAATTAGGTTTTTAGAACCGTAACCCTAATTGAATCTTCATTACGAGATCACCTTAACCTAGAAAATACTAAGGTTATCTTGCTCTATCAAATCTAGGGTTTATGAAAAAACCTAGGAACATGTTCTGTAACTATCAAATAAGATGGATTCCATGTTTTTTACGATCCCCAAGTAAAGTCTTTTGAAACCTCACTCTTATTCGTGAAGAACAAAGATATGGAAAACAACCTTATGTAACCAAACATAATTTTCCAAGGGATAGGTTGTGTGATTATATGAAACCCTTATTTATAGTGAATGATCATGGCTAGGTTGCTTAAAAACAAAGCTACCTTGTCTAGGTTAGGAAATGCCCAACTTGACCAAATTAGGCTTTTAGTTACGATTTAGGTTCGCGAATTGTTGCCAAAAGTTAGTGTACGATTTCCTATTCACGAAATCAACTTTAGTCACACATATAAGTGTTTCTTACATAAATCACTCATAACTTCTTCGTTATAACTCAAAATTGAGTGATTCTTCGCTCGTTGCATTAGTATTCTCATTCACGACAACATGGATAATTGAGTGATAAAGGTGATTCTCAAAAAATTAACGAGCTTAAATATCCTCGAGTGTATATATATAAATATATATTTACCATCATAAAAATTGTTCCATAAAGTGAGCACTTGTTTCGATAGATAGAGAGGTAGAATAAACAAGAGAATCAAGTATTTGTTACTAACCTTCAATGAAGTTCTCCATAAATATCCTCATGTAGTCTTCAATCTCCATTATTCACGGATAGCTTTGATTCAATACTCTACTTCTTAAAACCTAATCTAGTCTAAAACTAACTTTAGTAAGCTAAATAAATAATGTGTTTTTTCATCTAAATTTGATAACTAACTTGACATACTAATACTAGTGGGTTCAACCGAACATGGCTCTAACAGGTTTGGAGTTTTTGATCGTTTTATCTATGGTGACCATCTATTCTGATTCCCAGAAGTTACACCACCTTCTTCTCCTCCGGCGCCTGAAAGGTTTAGATGCGACAAATAGGGTTAGTCACACCTACAAGGGTTAGCATGGAATGCATTAAGAATTTTGTCTCTTGTTTCCTAGTTTCTGAAATTGTAAGTCGAACAAATGCGACCAATGAATGTCCCTAAGCGTTGGACAGAGGTCCTAAGCTCGCATGATTCAATGAAAAAACCTTAAACCGAAACAACATGGAGCTAATATTTAGATGTTGACTACTCAGCCCCATAAATTCTTGTTCAAACCATTAATTGTCTCTCAAGACACTTATAACCTATTTGGATGTCACTTTAGAAATTTTTTTTTTTTTTAATTTCTGGAAGGAAAAAAAAGTAGAAGTTAGTCCGGGTATACAATTTCAGAATGACTTATAAAACCAAAAAAATATTTTTTTGTGATTCTACTTCTGACTTCTGCTTCATGTATCTAAACAAGCTATTAGTATTTGACCAATGGACTGATGAAAGTATGAGCCGATAGCGATCAATTGAGCTTAGATTCAATCAAAGGTAACATAATTTGAGCACATGACCTTCTACACCCAAAAGGTCATTTATTTTTCCGGTCAGTGATAAGTGCATAATTCATATGATTTTAGTGTCCATTCCTTACTTGTTTTAGCTATTATTCTTGCATGTATTCGTATTATTACTATTGTTTTCTCTTATTTGACTCTAATAGATGAATCATCCAAAAAGGAGCTACAAAGTGTTGAAAATAGATAGGAAGATAAGTATTCCAAGTATCCAAGCGCCCAAGTCCAAGAGAAGTTGAAGAAGTTGGGCGAAAAGGAGCAAAACACTCAAAATCAATAGAAGGGACAAATACCGATCTTAACTCATTCAAATTAAGGATTTCTCATTATCATCTTTAATAGAATTTAAATATAAAAATAATGCAAAAAGAATGAGGTCATTCCGAGTTCGGATGAATAAGTTGTGGCCAAAACAGTAAAGTTCGCGGACGGGTTTCATACTTTAATTCCGAAAATATCTGCTGGAATTTGAAGTTTGCAAACTGGGTTTGTGAACTTAGCAAGTGGAAAACGTGTATAAACTCCTTGTAAGGCTTAAGGGCACGTTTGGGAACGTTATTTCGTTATTTTGGGTTGGGTTCTTGAACCAGATTAAATATTTGGAGACCAAGCAAAGTAAACATATAAAAAGGTATTAGGTCATAGAATCGATCATCTCATAATATACTTTTTGTTCTTCATTAATATTTTAGGGTTTACCCCTTTAGGGGGAAACCGGGTGATTGTGTAATATGAGTAGCTAAATCTTTTGTTGATTAAGGATGAATTCAATGTTCTAAGCGTGAAGCTTTATTAATAATACAAATCTATTGAGAGTTTTTATCATCATCGTTTGTCTTTACCATATCTAGGGTTTATGAGTGATTCTTAGATTGATTTGGGATGTATACTAGATTAGTCTATTGATTGTTCTATCGCTAGTAGGAGTTATGAGATAAGTAATCGTCGATTAACTCTCTACAAAAGTAGAAAACGCAGGAGCTTATAGAGGGATTCTGTGGAGGAATCGTGTGTGAAGACAACACCAGCAAGTAAACCTTGATCTAAGAGTTTAACTACTGAGATCAACCTAAATTCACAAAGCTTAAGGCGTTCGATTGGATTACACCTTGATTGATTTACTACTTTGTGGTTCGTTGGATAGAATCTGGTAGTCGAGAACTTCTGTATCCTGTGATTGAAGGAGTTTTGGGGATAACACTGATCTAGCTATTATTCTACAGTTGGTGATGAATGGTTCTTACGAACAATAGATAAGTATATTAATCCAGCTATCGCTTGGTAACGGCCAAGGATTCCTTAATCATCCATTTCTTCTTATTGTCTCTTTATTTATTTTAAAACCAATCCCCCTTGTAATTTACTTTATCTTGTTAATACAAATAACCTATCAATTACACAGCTCTCCGTGGGAACGATCTCTTACTACCGCTATATTACTAGTTAATTAGTGAGAAATATATTTATTAATTTGTTGAGCCTACGACATCCCATACAAATTTTGGCGCCGCTTCCGGGGAGCAGTCGTTAATCGATTTGTTATTTGTTTAGCTTGTTTTTTTTTTTAGATTTTCTATTTCTTGTGAGTTGTCATGTTTCCTTATGGAAATAACATGTACGGAGCACAAGATTATACATACAATAGTGGTAATCAATATGGTTTTCAGTCTCATTCATATGATAACTACCAACCATCCTATGGGTATAATCAAAACCAATCTTTCGGCTATGATCAATATCACACAGAACCTTTCAGATATTCTCATACATGTCAACCTCCTTATGGTGGGTATGTAAGTGAACAATCACAAGGATGGAAGGATAGTTGTACTTCTAATCGTTTATCTCCTGAACTTGAGCAGAAGTTTGATCAGATTATGCTTCAGTTAAAGGCCAATATGTCCACGCCGGAACCCTTTAATGAACAACTAAGCGTGGAGAATAACACATCAATCGGATTTCACTACAATATATCTAACCAAACTCCTGATCGTTTTTACGATCATTCGCCTATCCAAAAGGAGGAGAATGGGAATAGAAATCTTGTGGTGAGTGAAAGTGTAGGTTTTGAAGAACGTCTTGACCAACTGATCCAAGAGATGATGCAATATCAACAAGGTTTGAAGTAAGACATTCAAAATTTGGATGAATCATGCCAAGAATTTCAAAGGAATATGGAAAAGATAAAGATACAAACTGCTCAACTCATTGGGAATGGAAATGAGGAAGAAGTTTGGCCTCAAAACCAAACTAATTCTGAAATTTCTGAGGACGAAAACAAATATTTTGGAGAGGAGCAACCTTTGGAATTTTCTTATAATAGTGATGAAGTTATACCAACTCCGGATGGTAATAATGATCATTCGCCTATTCAAAAGGAGGATCCTTGGTATGACCAAACCATTGTTATGAATGGTGTGACATACTCAAATGCATATCAGCGTTACAATGAACATCCATATTACAATGTTTTTAGGCCGGTTGATTTGCAAGAAGTAGACTAGATTTTATCTTTGTCAGAGACTCATACGGAAGACCATAGGATTTTCACCAATGAACTAGAAGTTTTTGGGGAGGATTCCGATTCCAATGACGAGATTGTTGAAGAGATGAAGATTGAGAATGAAACCAAATTGATCGATTTCGTGGAAGACCCAATTAAGCTAGATAACAATAGTTCGATAGAGGAACACGATACACTTGAGGTAAATAATTCACTGGATTTAATTAAGAAAGACGAGGATCTGAAACAAGGTTTGTCTAATCCTTTGCATAATTATATATCTATTGATCCTTTTCCTCCAATTGAAGTAGCTTCTCAAAGAGTTGTTAACCCAATTTTTAAGAAAATACCTCACCTAGGATTGGAGTTATGTGCTTCCAAAGTTTTAACGGATTATTTTTGTTCTAAGTATCCACCACTTGATGTGTTTGATTCTAGTATTGTGCAAGTTCACCAAGCTGGGGAACCTTTTGAAGTTCCCGAATTTTATGTTCTCTATCCACTTTCGAGTGTAGAAAGGACTATGTGTGGGGGAAACTTCAATAAAGTGATATCTTCAATATTTATATTTTGTGCTAATGATTTTGTGAAGCTATTATTTGAATTGCAGATTGTTATTTGGAAGGACTACCAAATTTTCAGATTATTGGTGTACGGACGATAACGATAATGTCGGGCTGACGTCGTTAAACCAAGCGCTGCGTGGGAGGAAACCCATTGGTTTTGTATCTATATCCATTTTGTTTTTAGTTTTCTTAGTTTTTCATATCATATCTTGAATTCCCATCTTAGATTTTACAAAGTCCTAAATCTATAATGAAAGCTTTGACGAAATTTTCTCGTCAGAAAAATTCTGATTGCACAGTTGTCACGAAAACAACTCTCTAGACTTCATACGGAGTCCGATTTGAGTGGTTGACCCCAACCTTTAAAGAGGACAGACATACCTTTCTTTTAAAGAAATAAAAAAAATCTAAATTCGGAGTCTGTTAAGTTGGAAAGATAGGCCTAGACATTTGAGTTTAGGTATTTTTCCATAACTTTTACAGATTGCATGTCAGTCAGTCCAGAGGCCATCAAAGTCATATATTTTATCAAAACACTGTGAAATTTGACATGTTATAGAAAAGACATAGGTTAACAACTTTAATTTAGGATTTTTCCTAGTTCCCTACCCATTGGTACAGTTTTTGAGTTTTTCAGGGCTGTTATGTCAGAAATCATAATTTTTCGTTTTGAACATTGAGGACAATGTTAAGTTTAAGTGTGGGGGAGTACTTAAGCATGTTTAGTTTGCATATGAAATATATAAATAAATAATACTCTTTGATTTCTTGCATTCTTGAGACTTTATCTTTTGGAGTTAATTATGAGCTATTTAGGACGACACTCTAAACCTTTTCAGGTTGAAACAGTTCTTACAGCTATAGATGGAGTTCCATTTTGTCATTCTACAATCCTTTTTTCATACTACTATTAACCTTTGCAACCATTTCCAATACTATTAACCCGTGTCACGATCTACATAACAATTGGGTCTCAGGAAGCAACTCTGATCTCTAAGGATAGAGATGGACTGGGGAGAACAGAAGTCTTAGAGAGAAAAGATATTTTGATTACTAATTTTCATGAAGAAACAATTACAGGAGAGTGAAGTTTCTAAGGGAAGACAACCTCAAGTCGGCACATGCCACTCACACACCTATTATTATCATTTTTACTAATTAGCATTCGGTCTGCCCTTAACAAGTGGGAAAGCTCATAGCCGTGGCATGAAAAATCCCACTCCTTCAAAATATCCTTGTCCTCAAGGATATGAAATGAGCTCGACCAATGAAGAGGGAAACTGTCGCAGACTTGGAGCTTTGTCTAGAATACCGTAGGAAATGTTAACTTCACAAACTTCAACACCTGGAACCATGAAAATCTTAAACCAATTAAACTTGGTTATAGTCCTTCGGATTGGTGGGTACTAACAAGAGTACCACTTGCAGCAAATCCCTTTTGTCTATGGTCCCATGGCAGTGTTAAGCAACAACATTAAAAATTGTATTCCTGATAATTGTAGAAGTACCTTTCCACATAGTAATTTTGCCTTCATTACCTGCTGGGGAATGAGCATGAACTTGCTTATAGAGTTGTTGTCGTAAATATACACCCACTACTATCATAACAAGCCTAACTTTTCTGAGAGGGATAAGGGTTTCATCAATGACCTGTAACTCCAGCTTTTCCTCTTTCGCGATGGATGGAGATTTCGACTGCTTGAAGCCATTTTCCATATATTTGTGGTCCTTCATCACTTCAATGGCTAAAACAATGTCGTATTTAGCTAAACCCACTTGCAAGATTGTAATGACCAAGACTTGTGCCAAGAAAATATAGTAAGTAACACATCCACTGTTGTTCTTGTGCACAATAGCTATGATGATATGTTTTCTAACTGAATTAGAAGTTGAACTTTCCATAAGTGCCGAGCATTTAATTAAGTTAAAAAAAAACCACCTTCCACGACTGACTAGCCACCCCTGGGTTTGAAGAGAGCACGATTACCTTAAATTGGATCCTTAACGTATGTCCAGGCTTATTCACATCATTATTAACATCCCGCTGCCATGAACCCATGCATAAGACCATTTTATCACTGGACTCGTTTAATTCAATATTGTCTGGTAATCTGGTCACACTAAGTGGGTTACCACTTATAACTGCATTGGCTTCCATGAGCACCAATTCTACCTCTCTGCACTCTTCAAAGCTGTGTATAGTAGCCCTAGCAATGTGAATCTTAACTGAAGTAGAAGTTGACAGTGAAAAGTAAATTGAGAATTTCTGTAACGCACTTGTTAACATAGAATTTACATCCTCATCTTCCCATTGTATTGTTGTGCCAGCATATGTCTGCAGTTTCTTAACAAGATGTTGAGTAGTCCAATTAGAATACCCAACTGCTAGTGTAAGGTACTCGTTACAACTACCGTGTCTTATAACCAAGGATAACCGATGACATCCACGACTTGGGAAGAACAAATAATCACTATAAAATTTTGATTTATGAAACCCAAGTTTAAACTTATCGAAGTAGTTTCTCTTGTAACTCCACAAGTACAAGGCTAAGGAAGAATTTGGTACAAAATCTGTAGAACTCCAACTACCATCTGTCAGAACTTTTATTTGAGTGGAAAGCTCATACAATCTGTCATCACCACAAACAATTCCATTAGATTTTATGGACCTGCTCTGGATTATTCCGACTCTCCATTCATATATCCCAGTCCAGCAAAACTCTCGATTATGACAAGGAAAGTACTGTCGAGAAATATCCAAGTTGAGAATAACATAACAAAGAAGTTCAGAATTGCTATAGTTTCTTGTTTCTTAACTTGAATTGACCTAACACAAATGTCTCCTATGTTATCAGTTGACCAATATTTAATCTGCAAACCTACAGTATTAACTTCTTCATATACAGCTCCCACAAATCTAATAAGATTAAGAATGCACATTTGAATAGCTAGGAACAAACACATATGAGATGCACCTTCTGACTGATTAAGAATATTAACCATTTCCTTACATAATTCATCCATCCACCCGTGTCTTGCATTTCCAACACTATTAACCTTTGCAAATGTTTCCTTATAATAACAGATAATTAGGTATGAAAAAAGAAACCTCAAGTTAGCTGCAAAATTTTATGGCCCTTATCAGGTGTTTGAGAAGATTGGCAAAGTGTCTTACAAACTGCAGTTACCAGTTAGGCCCAAAATTCATTCCACATTCCATGTCTCTCATCTTAAACCAAAATTGGGAGCTGGATTGCTGCCTCAAACTGAGTTACCAACTGTCACTAAAGAAGGGGAGTTAAAGGTCAGGCCCTTGCAGATACTTGGTTCCAGAATGATTAAGAAGAACAAGCAGAGTGTTGCTCAAGTTCTCATTCAGTGGGAAGGATTGTCAGCTGATGAACCCACCTAGGAGGATAAGCAATTCATAAAGGTGCAATTCCCAAAATTCTTCCTTAAGGACAAGGGTTGAGAGAATGAGAGGGGTTTGTCATACAAGGACCTTATTATTTTTACTGGGCTTATTTTGTATTATTATTTTGGTAGTAGTAGACTCTTGGGCTGGGCCCATTGTATTAGGTCTTTATTTTCACGGTTTGGATTGTGTTGTATTATCCGTCCGATTCTCTTGTGTGGATTGGTCTAATAACACCCAATCCCTGTTTTTTTGTTTCATTGACTAATTTGAAAACTTAAGCTTCTTCTTCCTCATTCTCTTGTTGAATTTCTTCATTGACAAATGAGGATTTTGAATGTGTTGAATTTCAACTGGATTAAATCTGGTGAAGCAAATACATCCTTTTTTATACTACTATCAAGTTAAGGCAGGCTAAGAATTCTATAACAGAATTGGAGAATGATGAAGGAACTTTTGTGACAGATCAAAGTGAGATTGCTTCAACTCTTATCAAATACTTCTCAGAAAAATTTGCAGCACAACCAGTGGAAATCTCTGAAGCTTTATTAAATGTTATCTCTCAGGTAATTACTGATGCTGACAACTCTTTCTTGGAAAACAAACCATCTATGAAGGAGATTAGAAATGCAGTTTTTGAACTTAATCAAGATGGTTAACAAGGACCAGATGGATTTACTGGTATGTTTTATAGAATAGCCTGGGATATTATTCAAGAAGATCTATTTGCAACAATTACTTATTGTTGGCAACATCAGTGATTCCCCCTGGAGTTAATTCTAATTTTCTTGTCCTTATTCCCAAAGTGAAAGGTGTTAAAAAAGCAAATCAGTTTAGACCTATTGGGTTAACTAATTTCATTTTCAAGATTTTTTCAAAGATCATTACAACAAGAATCAGTACTCTCTTGCAAAAATTGGTATCCCTCAGCAATGTGCATTTATTAAAGGAGGACATATTCATGATCAAGTTCTTTTAGCTTCAGAGTTAGTCAATGAAATGAGCACAAAAAGAAGAGGTGGAAATGCTTGTTTTAAGCTTGACATATCTCAAGCTTATGATACTCTTAGCTGGGAATATCTTTTCTTAGTTTTAAAGAAATATGGATTCTCTTCTCACTTCTGTAAATGGATTTCAATCTTACTAAATACTACTAAGATTTCTATAATGATTATTGGTGGTCATGTGGGTTATTTTGGTGTAGGAAGAGGACTCAAACAAGGAGATCCATTATCCCCATTACTTTATGTGATTACAGCTGATGTCTTGAGTAGAAATATTCTTCATTATATCCAAAAGAAAAAGATACATCCCATGATCATTAGAAAAGGTATTCATCCTTTACATATTTTCTTTGTTGATGACATTTTCATATTCTTCAATGGAAGTAAAGCCAGCCTACTGCATTTAAAGAACCTTCTAATTGATTATCAAAAAGCATCTGGGCAAACAATAAGTGCTTCTAAAAGCAAATGTTTTGTGGGAGGGACTTCATTAACCAAATGTAATCAAATTGTTGATTTTATGAATATGCAACTATCTACTTTCCCTGATAAATACCTTGGTGTGGTTCTGGTACAAGGAAAAGTTAAAACTGAGCATTTATGGCCTTTTGTGGAAATGCTGCATAGAAGACTTGCATCATGAATTGAAAATTTATTGGCTTTTCAAGCAAGAATAATTCTTATTAAATATGTGCTTAGTAGCATTCCTTTATATAATATGTCCATTTATAAATGGACAAAGAAAATTATAGATGCTTGTGAGAAGATTATTAATTTTTTTGTGTGGAGTGGTCATGTTGAAGATAGGAAATGCATAACTATTTGTTGGGATCAAGTTTGTTCTCCAATAGAAGAAGGGGGACTTGGTATAAGGAAACTGGAAGACATAAATAAAGCCTTGCTAATGAAATTGCTATGGAGAATTCTAAATTCAGATGAAGAATGGGTAAAACAATTCTGGTAAAGTATAAGAACAATAATAATTGATGGATCTCTTATTATAAGCAATCATCAGTTTGGCCTGGAATCAAATGGATTTTACAGGAATTTAATGATCATACAAGATGGATTGTGAGCAAAGGTGACAAAATTTCAGTCTGGGAAGATACTTGGATTTTGGAGCATAGCTTGGCAAAAACTTTCCCTGATAATGAGTACATCAAGCAACATATGCATATCAAGGTTAGTAGTCTAATTTCAAATCATCAGTGGTTAATTCCTCAAGATATGCTACAATTATTTTCCATTGCTGATCTACCACTTATTGCACCTGATGAAGATAAATTGATTTGGACTCCTAATCAAAATGGTATATTTATTGTGGAGAGTGCTGTTTCAGTTATTAGAAAAACAATTCCTAAACTCAGGTGGTATAAGCATATATGGAAGAAGAGTGTTCATCCCTCAACAAATGCTAATATTTGGAAAATCACAAGAGGTTCATGTGCTACTGATGAGAATTTCAACAAAAGGGGTTTTCAGCTAGTCTCAAGATGTTATATATGCCATATATTTTAGGACTCAATAAATCATCTATTATGGGAATGCAACTATGGTCATCTTCTATGGAATTGGCTTGGTGGTATCTTTACTTTCAAAAATCCACTTTCCTTTGAGGAAAATTTATCCCGCTGCAAAAATAAAAGTACAGTGGTGCAGGAAATTTGGTTTACTGCTGCTTTTAATGTAATAGTTGATATCTGGTTCACCAGGAACAAGGAAGTTTTCGAAGACATTGATCCTAATTTGACAAATGCAAAAAAGAAGATTCAAAGAATGGTCAAATACTGTGAGGTAAGACTCAGGGGTTATACCAATAATTCAGATCATGATATTCAAATTTTACAATTCTTTGAGTTTAATTACAGGAAAATTAAAGTTCTAAGAATCATAGAATGTTACTTTCATTTACCAAATGAAAACACTATACTTATTTGTTGTGATGGAGCCTCAAGAGGTAATCCTGGTATCTCTGGCTATGGATTTGTTATTAGAAATTCTCCAGGTCAATTCATTGCTGCTTAAAGTGGTGGTATGGGCATAAAAACTAACTTTGTAGTTGAAGTGATGGGGACATTATGTGCTTTGGAATGGGCATTACAACATCATAAACTTCAGGTGGTGGTTAATATGGATTCCAATGCATCCATGTCAGTATTCTCAAGAAACAACTTGCCATGGTTTGTTCTGGCTAGATGGAAAAAGGTATGTGCTGCTTTGAAACAAATCCATTTCAATCATGTTTACAGGGAGATAAATTTCTCTGCAGATTTCTTTGCCAAAAAAAGGTTGCCACCTACAAAGAGGATAAGTAATTAAATTCACTGACATACATTCAACCATGCAAAGGATGGAAAAACCAGACACTCCTTATTTCAAATTTGTTTGATTTCTGTTTGTTTATCTTTTAAGCTTTAGTCATGGACTTTAGGACATGTTGTCTACTTCTGGCCTATTTATCCTTTCAGTAGAGGTTATATTCATTTTTTTGTATAACTTTGGTTATCCTTTATTAATAAATTGGTTTTTTTTTTTTTTTTAAATGTCATTCTACAATCCTTAAATATATACGTTCATAATTGAATGCGAAACTAAGTTATGGTAGTCATTTGAAAGATTCATCCCCGCAATTAATCATTGTTGAACCACTTTCTTTTTATTTTTGCAATTTTATGTTTTTCTAAAGTGATTTGGTGGGATCCTGATACTGCCGTGGATGTTGTAGCAAGGTAATCATTGGTTGAGTATATAAAATCCCCATAAATAATTGTCTTACACTTAATAAGAGTGAGCCAAGAAGTTTAAAAAAAAAAAGGCTCATCTTCTTTTATCGACATTAATAAATGATAGGTCTGGAATTGTGGATTAATCATGTTGTCGATGAAAATAAAAACTTATCATCATTATATTATATAGCAAGTCAAAAAGACTATTTATGAGGTTCTTGACACTTGGATGTATGTGTGAAACATTGTCCCTGTCTCCGTCGCCTAAACAAGCGTGGAACACAGGATCTAAGGAAACTATCACATGCTTGCTGAAAAGGAACATGCGCTTAGAGTATCTAATCATGTGGTCAAGTTAAATGGGTGCTTCTCTCAACTATGCGCTATAAATACATATCCTTTGACGACATCCATACAAGTATTGTGGGTAACATCTTTCACTTTAGTCAACATTTGCACACTTTATTTTTCTATTTCCATTCTCTTATCTATCCATGTGATTTCAGTATGCGAGTGTTGTGATAAACGTTGCAACACGTATGATCTTAGTAAATTTTTGCAATCAGGTTGAATGTCACACGTAAGTAATTGCTTATATGTGATGATTGGAATGTGTGTGGGATCTTTACAGCTAAAGAACTTATGTAGGCTGGTTATCTTATTAGCTACTACTTTGTGTCTATCCTTAGTAATTCTTCCAAGGCGAGAAATTGGAGTAGGTTTTGTGGGTATACCTCTTGTAAACCCTCACGAGACTATAACTCGTCCATTAGGGACACCTAGGGGTTTAACGGCTTTTTATACATGCTAAGTGTAACCGTTTTCTCGAAGACATGGAGTTGTTGTATTTAGGATTAGTTTTATTTAGTTTGCACGAAGACTAGCAAAATCTAAGTGTGGGGAAATTTGATAAGTGCATAATTCATATGATTTTAGTGTCAATTCCATACTTGTTTTAGCTATTATTCTTGCATGTATTCATATTATTACTATTGTTTTCTCTTATTTGACTCTAATAGGTGAATCATCCAAAAGGGAGTTACAAAGTTCTGAAAATAGCTAAGAAGATAAGTATTCCAAGTATCCAAGCGCCCAAGTCCAAGAGAAGTTGAAGAAGTGCGACGAAAAGGAGCAAAACGATCAAAATCAATAGAAGGGAAAAATACCGATCTTAGTTCAGTCAAATTAAGGATTTATCGTCATCATCTTGAAGATAATTGAAAGATAAAAGAATGCAAAAATAATGAGGTCATTCCGAGTTCGGATGAAGAAGTTGTGGCCAAAACAAGCTTTTATTGAATACCGAAGACAGTAAAGTTCGCGGACGGGTTTCATACTTTAATTCCGAAAATATCTGCTGGAATTTGAAGTTTGCGGACTGGGTTTGCGAACTTAGCAAGTTGAAAACGTGTATAAACTCCTTGGAAGGCTTAAGGGCACGTTTGGGAACGTTATTTTGTTATTTTGGGTCGGGTTCTTGAACCGAACTAAATACTTGGATACCAAGCAATGTAAACCTATAAAAAGGTATTAGGTCATAGAATCGATCATCTCATAATATACTTTTTTTTTCATTAATATTTTAGGGTTACCCCTTTAGGGGGGAACCGGGTGATTGTGTAATACGAGTAGCTAAATCCTTTGTTGATTAAGGATGATTCAATGTTCTAAGCGTGAAGCTTTATTAATAATACAAATCTATTGAGAGTTTTTATCATCATCGTTTGTCTTTACCATATCTAGGGTTTATGAGTGATTGTTAGATTGATTTGGGATGCATACTAGATTAGTCTATTGATTGTTCTATCGCTAGTAGGAGTTATGAGTTAAGTAATCGTCGATTAACTCTCTACACAAGTAGAAAATGTGGGACCTCATAGGGATTCTGTGGAGGAATCATATGTAAAGACAACACCAACAAGTAAACCTTGATCTAAGAGTTTAACTACTGGGATCAACCTAAATTCACAAAGCTTAAGGCGTTCGATTGGATTACACCTTGAGTGATTTACTACTTGGTGGTTCGTTGGATAGAATCTGGTAGTCGAGAACTTCCGTATCCAGTGATTGAAGGAGTTTTGGGGATAACACTGATCTAGCTGTTATTCTACGGTTGGTGATGAATGGTTCTTACGAACAATAGATAAGTATATTAATCCATCTATCGCTTCGTAACGGCGAAGGATTCCTTAATCATCCCTTTCTTCTTATTGTCTCTTTATTTATTTTAAAACCAATGCCCTTGTTATTTACTTTATCTTGCTAATACAAATAACCTATCAATTACACATCTCTCTATGCGAACGATCTCTTACTACCGCTATATTACTAGTTAATTAGTGAAAAATATATTTATTAATTTTTTGAGCCTACGACAGCCCATATAGTCAGTCATAAGTATCGATGATTTGTTTGAGTGTTTTTCCAGAATTTGTTTTTTGATTTCTGAAAGCAAAATAAAAGGTGTCACCTATTTACTACCCAAACTTTTCCTATTTACCACCTACCTCATAATTTTTAAAGTAATTCCAGTTTTCAGTTCTACTTTTCTTATTTACCACCTTCAAGAATCAAATTAAAATTTTGACTATAACTGTTTACAATTTTTTTTCCGTCTTCTTCTACAATAATACAATTTTTTTTGCCGTCTTCTTCTTCAATAATCTTGGTTTAGTCTCTCTTTTTATTGAAACACCATTAAAACCAAAAACTACTAACCTTAAATTAGGATTCTACTTAATTGTAATACAATGAACCCTTAATACTGCCAGACTGGTGCGTAAACAATCACAAACTTAAATATTTGTTAAAACAATAATGAAACAGACAAATTAATACAAACAAGCCAATTCTGGGACAGAGGACTATCCATCTTTTGAAAATGTTCAATATCTATCGCAGTATTTTGGGTTCATAAATCATGATCAAAGATCATGTGATATGAAATATGAACACCAACAGTGTAACACTGTGATCTAATTTCTTTGTTTTGTTCCCCGTACTTAACATCATCCTAAATTGACGACCAGTTCATATGATAACACAAAAAGAGTATTCCAATAAATCAATATAAAATGACCCAATGTCGATTACTAGTTTTTCAACACAATCAAAACAGTCAAACCGAATTCAAACACAACAATCATACATGCATAAATTCAAAATTACTATGTTTAGTTGTTATCCCCCTTTGGCTTTGATTTTTCTTGAAAACTTCCTCTCTTATTTTTTTATTTTATTTTGGGCATCTCAAACAATATTAAGAAATAGAAAAGAAAAGGGAAGAAAAAAAAGACATGATCGAAGGTGGTGGCGGGTTAGTGGAGATGGAGTAGTGCAGGTGCTGGTCGGCGGGTGTGGAGATGAATAAGAATAATTAAAACTACTCTAGCATGTGGGTGTAAATAAAAAGCCAACGAGTAGTATTTTTGAAATGTGAGAAATTTTATAGGTGGTAAATAAGATATTTAGGAACGCGCAATTGGGAGATACTTATATTAATTTGGGGATAGAGGAAAAAGACAAAAGCGAGAAATAAATAGTAAATCATAGTCACCCCTTATCCATGTATTTTAACTAATACCTAATCTACCCCTCACTAATCATGTTTAGTGGTTAATTATAATTAGCTAAGTTAATAGATTGGCTTAATAATCATTAGAATAAATCATTATTATTGAATTTGTTGATGCAACAATATTAAATCAAGATAATCATTAGAATAAACCATGAAGGTTTAGGTGAAGAACCAACCTAGGAAAGTAAACAAGATAATATACAAGTGCTCCAATTAGTCATATATAGGTATTAATGTATTGAAAGTTGTTTTTTTTTTCATTGAATTCGCCATTGTTATGCCTGAAAAACTCAGTGCCGACATGGTAAAAGTATGAATACCATGCCGACAGGGACCAAATCGGCATGGTATTCATACTTTCACCATGCCGATACACAATATTCCCAAATTTTGAAATTGTAAGTACACTGCCGGCACAGAAAGTTCATTATCGATCATGCCAGTAGTGGTGTTGGCAATGTACAATGTAACTTGCTATTTCAGACAGATTTTCTATATGTTTTTGTCCTCAAATCGGCACGGTACACTTGGGAATCGACCATGCCGGCACAAGATATCGACATGATATTCATCCTAAAAACCAAGCCTGCACAAGATATCGGCATGATATTCATTCTAACAGCCATGCCGACACAAGATATTGGCATGATATTCATCCTAAAAGCCATGACGGTACAAGATATCGGCATGGTCTTCATCACTACCGAATGTAATTTTTTTTTTTTTCAAAGTGAGGAGCTGGCAGAGAAGGAGAAGAGAATTTGAAAGAAAGTGGGGAATGTTTAGAATTTGAAAGTGAGTGGGGAATTTTTATGTTTGATTCAATTTTTATTTTTTTAAAGGGTAGTTTCGTATTTCCTCCCAAAAAAACATCCCTTAGCAGACACCATGGATGGGAATAGTAATTTATATCCCCCAATTAGAAAAACTATCCCCATATTTAGGGGTGGGAATTAAGGTGGGTGATAAATAGGGAAACTATGGGTGGTGAATAGGTAAAACCAAAGCAAATAGAAGTTAGTTTGGGTATACAATTTCAGAATGACTTATAAAAACGAAAAAATTATTTTTATTTTGTGATTTTACTTCTGACTTATGCTTCATATGTCCAAACAAACTATTAGTATTTGACCACTTGCCTAGACAATCAAAGGTTGCATAATTTGAGAACATGAGCTTCTGCACCGAAAAGGTCACATATTTTCTGGTCAGTCCATAAGTATCAAGCACCCATATCTAGGACCGTACAACTGTACAAGCCTGTTATGCAGGTGTGTGCAACGGATGGACGGTTGCGGATTAGGGGTCACCCGCAACCAAACCGTCAAAATTGCGGATTTGGAAAATTAAACCGTGACCGGCCCAATCACCCGCCGATTTGACCTATGCGGATCAACGGATTGTACGGGATGGATGCGGATTAACCGTGAATTTGGTCAAAAAAAAAGAAAAAAAAAGAAAGAAAGAAAGTAAGTAAGTAAGTAAAACATTGCAGTAGTAGTATAACTTGCAATGACTACCAGATGCATCCGAAATTGGTTGCAACCCTACAATTTCATTTTTATTCGAATTACTAATGTTAATTCTCATGAATTTTCTTCTCATAAAGGTAGTTAAGAGGTGAAGGTATCTCAATAGCTGATAATGGAGAGAAACTTCCAAGGAATTGATAATTACTGAGCTGAGACTCATGAAAGAAATTGTGTTCGCCACTAGAAGTTAACTAACCATATTACTTGGCTTATAGACTACGGTGCGGATAAATCCGCGGATTTACAAAACCAACCGCAACCAAACCGCTAAACCTTGCGGATTTGAGAATTCACCCGTGACCGGCCCATAGACTCTTGCGGATTGGTTTTCACCCGCAATATTGCGGACGGTTACGGATAAAATCCGCGGTTCCAAATTGTATGCACACCCCTACTGTTATGCAAAATGTGTCAAACCCAAAGCAGTTAAGCAGGCGACCCCAGAGAGTTGAGCTAAAGAGATCTTGGGCAAATCCAAAGAAGGTTTTCAGGCTGCTACTGCGAACGCCCCAGGCCTTTTCCATAGGAAAACGAATCTTGATACGATCCTGAGCAATCCCTTCCCGCCTGATGTACCTTTGAAACGTCTCTCTATCCCTTTTCTGATCCGATTCCTCTGCCCTAATTCACCAGAACTCTTCACCAAAACCCCAAAACCATTTTTAGAACCAATCTCAATTTAAAAACCCTTTTTTTTCTTCTTCTATATGAATCCATGGAAATCACCGAAGAACAAAGGAAGAGAGCAGAAGCGAACCGATTAGCTGCTCTTGAGAAGCGTAAAGCTTTATCATCAATTAGAGAAGATGCATTTAGGTTATACAAATGCCAAAAACCAAATGCCTTACCAAAACCCCCTGAAAGATTTCAGGTCAGACTTGAAATTTGTTCTCCTGATTCATTTGCCATCACGCCTGAACCGCTGCAGAACTTTACTTATCCAGGGCAAGCTGAGTGCTTAAGGAGACTCGGTGATTTGCTTGCATTTGTGAGTACTTTTCTCTATTTTGTGTAATTATAGTGAAAATTAAGTGTGGGTTTTTCAAGATTGTGAGATTTGTATATGAATATGGATTCTTTTTGTTAATAGGTCATGCCGTCACATTATACTCAAAACCATAGTGGAGGAAAGGCTTCTGTTTATAAGCTAGGGGATTATGAAATGGTGTTGAAATGTTTAAAGAAGTCTAAAGGAATTGAATTGCAAGAGATTCCGTATACAACCCTTAGTGTTATGCAGAAATTTCTTGATTATTGCGTTCCGGGGCGATGGATACCCTGTATGCCAGAACATTTGTCCGATGATGAAGTTGATGGGTTGATTGCCAAAATGCCTAGAGTCTTATACGATGCTCTTCTACCATTTCAAGTTGATGGTGTAAGGTTTGGTTTGCGAAGAGGTGGACGCTGTCTCATAGCGGATGAAATGGGGCTGGGGAAAACACTACAGGTTCTGGATTTTCTAGTTATTGTCTTATACTGTACTGTTGCTTATTTTATATCTAATAATGTACATATTTGTTGTTGTCAGGCAATTGCAATTGCATGCTGTTTTATAGATGAAGGCCCTATTCTTGTTGTGTGTCCAGCTATTTTGCGATTCTCATGGGCAGAAGAACTAGAGCGCTGGCTTCCTTTTTTTTCACCGACTGATATCCATCTTGGTACAGAATTTGCAGCGATTTTGCTTTGTTTAGAGCCATGTCATAAAATGTATATCATGTTATTTACGTTTCTTTTTTAGTATGTCAGTGTTGGTGCTGAGTTGGGTTTGTACTGTGGAACATAGACATACCACTAGAAACATAGAAAAGTATGAGAACCAGAAAGCTGTTGTCGGACAAGTCATACGTATCAGATAGGATTTTAAAATGGTGATCCTTTTCTGAGAGCGACACTGTAATGCATTGTTTCTTGACTCCTCAACTGCAGCTTAATATGTCTCTCAATGTCCAAATGTGTTGCTCAAATTAGGTCCCCCAGCCACTCTGGTGTTTCTGCTAGCCCTCTCAATATTATTTACTGACAGTTCATTGAAATCTCGGGGACTGTGGTTGCAGTAGAAATTGTTTTGTTGTAATTTATATTTTCTCTTTTCTAAGCTTTTGGATTAAATATTTTTATACTTCTGTATGGTATGGAAGGTTCCAGTGTACTAATGCATGACTTTTACTATAAAAAATGATGCCGATGATAACCAGTGCTTTGTCCTCTGTTTTCACTGGAAACAGTAAGTTTTTTTAACCTTTTCTATTTCTTTTGAATTGTTTTCAGTCTTTGGTCATCAAGATAATCCTGTTCGTTTACAAAGATTTCCGAGGATCGTTGTTATTTCATATAGAATGCTTAACATTCTGCGGAAGAGTATCCTAGAACAAGAATGGTCTCTTCTGATTGTTGATGAATCTCATCATCTACGGTCTTCTAAAAAGACACCAGAACCGTACGAGGTATAGATGGTGAATGTCTCTTATTTTATTCTTTTACTTTAAGTAGTCATATCAAATAGTTTATAAAGATAAATGTGGAGCTTTAGATATGATTGAATCTCTTCTGATTCGGGTTTCCAATTTGCATCATTTACATGCTTTACTTTTGGTCTCTCTCTCAGATACAAGCTGCTCTCGATGTCGCAATGAAAGTCAAATGCAATGTTCTGCTCTCTGGCACGCCTTCTCTGTCTAGGTTGTGGTCATGATCTCTTGTTTCTTATTTCTGAAGGATAACTATGAACAAGATCGTTGTTTGTACTTTTATCAGTATTCTATTGATTGCCTGTGGCATCAAGGCATCTGTCTCCATTCCTACTTACTTGTGCTCTTACTAACAAGGAAAAAATTGGGGAACTTTTGGGGTAACTAGAGTTATTTTTTGGCCCTTCTTTACCATTTATGAATGTTTTTGCAACATATCAAGGGTATTCCCTTATTTTACTTTACTCAGTATGGCTCTTCTGTAATTATTAAAACATTTGCCTTGTTTAACTGTTGTATACCGTGACATACTTCACTCTGATTAACATCAGCTTAGCAACTGCCAATGACTCTTAATGTTAGACGTTGATGGTTATCATGCATTAATGACTATATTGCTGATGCATTTTCTACCTATAGGAATACCTTGACTAACATCCGTATCACAATGACACTGCTATATATTATTGAATCTCAATTTATTCTGCTGGAGTTTTTATACTAATTGATTCATCTAACGGTTGGTTTTCTGTTTTCACCTAGCTGATTACAGGCCCTTCGACATTTTTAACCAAATAAATATATTGTGGTAAGTAGTAATATCTGGGGCTTCACTCTAGTAATTGTGAAAGTTCTTTATATTTTCTTGCTGACGTGTCCACTTTCTCCAGGCCTTGTTTATTGGGGAAGGACAAATATGATTTTGCAAAGAAATACTGTGCTGTAAAGTCTCGTTATGATCCTCAAGGAAAGATTTTCCAGGTATCTCTTTCTGGCAAAGTCACATTATCATTGCTACAATTTATCTCTTCAAGTCGAATCTGCTTATGATAATTAATAAATTAAAAATAAATAATAAAACAGAAGAAGAAAGTTAGCCAGTGTCAACACTGTATTGTTTCAGTTATGCTGAGTCTAGTGGAGCTTTAAGATGCGCATTCAAGTCAAGCTCCACGTCAGCTTAAAGAGGGGGATGAGTTCATTGGTTTTGGTAGGTTGGAGATGAAAGCGTGAAATCATTACGCCCATATGCGCTAAATCGTTTACCGCAAATAATTTCAACCCTTATCTCCAATAGTGAGCCAACCACTTAATCAATCAAATGGATGAAATCATTTGCGCTAAATGGTTTAGTGCAAAGCATAATTCTTTTACGCGAAACTATTTCACGTTTTTTGTTTTTCTTCAAGCTTTCATTTAAGCTTCCTCTTGAACCACAGCTTGAAGGAAGACTTTAGGCCACGGTCCAAAAAAGCTTGACTTGAAGAACCACTAGACTTAGCCTTAGGGGTGCGCATCGGAAGTGTGTTAAATAAGTTAAACTGTTAGTTACATGTCCTCATGGCAGGCAGGCAGCAGTAAATTGCTACTATTATCCCGTACTGCTGCCTTTTGATATCCCTAGTTAATTTGTAACATAACATGACAACATTGGTCTTTGCTAATGGACATTAGCACCTTTTTCTCCAGCATTTCTTATATTTCATATTGTAGAAACAATGCATTGTTTCATTTCTGCAGGATTATTCACAAGGTATTCGCTTGGAGGAGTTAAATGTGCTACTAAAGCAAACTGTCATGGTCTGCCCTTTCTCCTTACTTTGCAACTAACTGGTATTTATTTATTTATTCATTTTGGAAAATGGAAGTAAATGTTCTCTAAATCTTATAAGTTGTTTAAGGGATCCTGTTGAACTTTTGGATCAAGTTGTGGTGACAATTCTAGAATTGAGCCTTTGGTTCCTCTTTCTTTTCTCGTCTTTGTGGAAATGAGCTTGATGTTATATTGAAATCTTTCTCTTATCAATGGTGGCACATTTTTGTAATTTGGAGTTGAATTTTTGCTTATGATAGATAAGGCGTTTGAAGGAGCATTTGTTGCTACAATTACCTCCCAAACGTCGGCAAGTCATCAGATTGAAGTTAAGCAGAACTGATATCGACTCAGCATTTGTTGCTACACGGAGGGATAACATCAATTCCGCGGAAATTGATCAACAAAATGATCCTGTGAATGATTGCACTTCTGAAACTGATGATGAAGAAGAAGAGCCTCCAGAGATATCAAGTGACTACAGTGGTAAATCCAAATGTTGTTGAATGCAGAGTGGAAAAACTGTTGTCTAAAAAAAATTCCGTTCATAATCATCAGATCATTCTGGTTTTCGTCATTGCAGATAAAAAAGATCGTCATAAGAGTTCAAGGTTGCTTTCTAATCAGCAACTTGGAATCGCAAAGCTTTCTGGGTTCCGCGAATGGCTTTCTATCCATCCCATTGTTGCAGAGTCCGACAGCTCAACAGATATAGATGTTAATATCGGTTCTCAGAAAATGTTAATTTTTGCTCATCACTTGAAGGTGCTTGATGGAGCACAGGTAAATAAGCTTAAGTTACCTGTTATCTTCTTGTATAATATAAGACAGAAAGCACAAATTGGAGGAGGGCTATCACCTTTCTGTTACGGGTTGATTAGTTTATTTTATGCCTGTTTTTTTCTGGATTACATCTCTCCTAATTATGGATTTATCTTGGAAACCAACATGGAGTTTTCATTATTTCACGAGTTACTTCTAAGTTGAATTTCAACGCCTGCAACTCTTCAGGAGATCGTATGTGAGAAAGGAATTGGATTTGTCAGGATTGATGGGCATACACTTGCTAGAGATAGACAATCAGCTGTACAAGCATTCCGAGCATCAGCAGAGGTTCAAATCATGTTTCTTTTACAAAATTCTACTGATTTGGTTGAGTATTAGGATATTATTGCCATGGGAACTTCTGTAGCAGATTAGAATTCTCCATATAGAATCCTCGATATAATTTGAAGATTAATTTATCTTCTGCATATCAGGTTAAGGTTGCAATAATTGGAATTACTGCTGGAGGAGTTGGGCTAGACTTTTCATCAGCAAGAAATGTTATCTTCTTGGAGCTGCCTATAACCTCATCGGATATGCTTCAGGTTTTATAATCTGAAACCTTGTTACATCTGGTCCAAGTAAATATGAGCAAAAAAAGAACCGAAGTTCAATTAGAGTGCGTACCTCACTTGCACAGTGAGGGGAATGTCTGAACAAAACTTGCTACAACGTCCCATATGATTCTCATTTTAAAGTACATAACTAGTACTTATTTGTGCATTCATATATCATGTTGGCAAGTCTTACAAAATTAATAGGCAGTCAAGTTCCTCCTTTTCTTTTGCATTTTCGAACTTTTTAACTTATCTAAGCTCTTTTACTTTTGTTTCCGTACTCCCAAGGCTGAGGATAGAGCTCATAGGCGAGGGCAAACCAATGCAGTCAACATATACATATTTTGCGCGAAGGTGCTTGACACAGCTTTGACTAATATTTATCTATTCTATTTTATTCCTTCATCTAAATGGGATAATTTTTCCAGGATACGTCAGATGAATCACATTGGAAAAATCTAAACAAGACTCTGTGCAGGGTTTCATCTGTTATGAATGGGAAGTATGATTCCGTTCAAGAAATTGAGGTAAAATACCTTTCTTGGCCTAATTGTTTGAGGGTTGAGATTATTAACTCTAGGTTCTGACTAGTGAAAAGCATTAAATATTTTTATAGGCAGCATGAATTCATGAATAAAGTGAAGGAAAAATGCCTCATTCCTTTCCAATGGTTTGTTGTTTCATGCTGATTGTCTTCCGACAAAAAAGGTTCAATTTCTAATAGGAAATTTTACTTGATTGATTGGCAGGTGCATAAATTTTCTGATCTAGATATTGAATCAGATGTTGCTCGATTTGGTTACTTAGACGGAAATGATGCTGAAGATTTATATACTAGATCATGTTCGAACCTTGTTTCTGAAGTCACTAGTGAAAATGGATCAAGCGAGAACCATAATTGCGATGAACTATTTAAAGTTGACCATTCAATCTCTCGTGAGACTGCTGTAAGCTGGGCAAGGCAACCTGTTGGAATGAATGAAGATGCATCTGAGAAGACCAAGTATACATTAAATAAGTGCGCCAAAGACGATAGAAATAGTTCAAAGCAATCACGTTCTCCCACTGTTGAGGTAGATTTGGACTTTTGTTTTTCTTTTTCATTTTCAAGGTCGAGAGTTTTGTTAGTTACCCCCCTTACCTTTTGAACGTTCACATAGATGGTGTAACCTATATCTGAAGCTATAACCATCAATAGATCAATCGTTTTTTGCTTAACTTTTTTGCATGAACAGGGTGGGTCGTCGTTGTCTGTTGTGAATATTGTTGAGAACCTTGATGATTCTTTTTCAACTAGAGGTGTACAACCTATATCTGAAGCTATGCACACTGGAATTCTTGAAACAAATTTTGTTTGTAAAATGGACAAGACAACCGTAAAAGTGAATGGGTTAGAAGCCGTCGCAGTTGAAGGGGTATCAGACCGTAGTGCAGAGACAACCATTTTTGAATGTACTAAGGTGCAAGATCAAATGGAAGCCAGCAAATCACACAAGGAGACATCTCAAAGCGATGAAGATGAACCAGCTGAATTGGCTAATGCGGATGAATGTTATTCTCTCCAAGCAGGAGATCTGAGGTTCGAGGTAGGAATAAGACCCTGATCTCTTTCTTCTTTTTTCGTTTTCTGCCTTTGGCCGAGTAAGTACTAGATTTGCTGTAGTTGGAACTTGCTAATTGACCAAGAACATTGTTGAAGCAACTTTCTATATTGGGTAAATCATTATAAGTTTCATCTGACTTTGCAGATAAGCCAATATACTGGAAGGATCCATCTGTACACTTGCATACCCGAAAAGGATTCTCGACCAAGGCTATTGTGCAAAAATTTCCGTCCTGAGGAATTAGATTCACTGAACTTTTCTGCTGCTGATATAAACAAGAAAACAGATGGAAAGTTTATGATGGAGAACGAAGCATGTCAGAATATTCTTCAGGCATTCATGCAGGAGTGGAATGGTCTAAGATCCGTCGATCAAAAGAAATTGCTTGGGAAGCCCCTTCAACTTCCTTTAACTTCTGAGCTGTGGTATCTGAAAGAAAATATTAACCATGGAAGTGAGGTACGAATGTAGTCAAAGTCAAAAGTTTTTTCTCCTCTTTTCTTGCTAGGCTAATGATTTAATGCCGCAGGGTCTGCTGAAAGGTGGAAGTAAACAGCGTACTACACCTTTGAGTGAAATAAGCCAGCCACTGCCAGCAAATGCTTCGTGGAAGAAGATTTCTCTATGTAGGGGCCGCAAAAAAGAGAAAGAGTATACACAGGGTTGGACTGTTACCGGTGAACCACTTTGTAAACTATGTCAGAAACCTTGCAAGTAAGTTGCTTTTGGTAGTTGCCCACAATTATTGTTAGCATCATATTGAATTGACACCTCTTTGCAGGGGGAAACTTTCAAAGACACCTGAATATTTCGAAGATTTGTTCTGTGAAATGGCATGCTTTCAAGAATATCGCATAAGAACTAGCCAAGGATCACTGCGGGAGGTTAGGAAGTGAACCATTTCAATTGCAGTCATAGTAATTATACTTGCTTTTTTTATATCCAAAAATTCCAAACTCAGATCAAGGGTCAATCTTTCCAACCATGTCTACATAAATTTCATTTTCTGCATATTTTGTACTTCATATTACATCTATAGAGTAAACCCCTCCAAATTCCAGGAACTTTTTAAAATGGAACATGGTGTTTGTGTTGCTTGCAAGTTGGACTGTCACAAACTTGTAAATTACATAAGGCCATTAAAATCTGTTGCACGACGAAGAGAACATGTGGAGAAGGTAGCTCCAAATGTGGCAAGAAGTGAGAAATTGTAAGTATTTTTTTAGAAGGTTCGAAGTAATATAACTGCACATTTTCTTGAAATTCTTGTTAACAACTTACAGTCATGAGTTGACAGATTTATCATTTTGTGTTTTGCAGACTTGATAAACTTATCAATTACCCAAGAGAAGGCAATGCATGGCATGCAGACCACATAATACCTGTTTACCGAGGAGGAGGTATGAGACACTAATATGAATCGAATTATTGTACAAGGGCTAGCTCAATGTTAAAGATTATTCTTGGTATATTAGTTAAGCTTACAAACTCAGATCTGGACTTGAAACTTAACCACTCAAATTGGTCCTGGGTTGAATTAAGAGTTTATTGTGTAACCTGAACAAACTTTTACTTTTGGATAGGGGAGTGTAATCTTGATAACATGAGGACTTTATGTGTGGCTTGTCATTCGGACGTTACCAAAGCTCAATCGAAAGAACGTCGCTTAAGAAACAAGAGGGCTAAAGATCGAGTCAGAGATATCTTAAAAGGCCTCAAAGTTGGTAGTAACATGGAGCATGCTAAGCATAATTTAAAGGTAGAAAGAAATAATGAGTTTAGAATTTGGGTAAAAGAGATTTATTTCCTTGCTCAGCTGTAAGCTCATAAATTGTGTGTTTGTGTTCAGGAACAAGATGACGTAGAAACCAGAAACAAGGAAGATGAAGATGATTTATTAATGATTTACGTGCCTGGTAGTGATTATTCTCGGGCGACAGATACTGTTACAGTAAACAGAGGAGAAAATTGAGACAAAGGTGAGTAAAAATCTTGATGTATCACACCATTATTTATAAACTTCTTCCATTTTGTATAGTTGCGAAGTAGCTGTTGATAGGAGACCCTACAACGGGAATATGTATTATGATTTGTAATTCATTGTCATTTTCATATAGTGAAATCGGTTACAAATTTTTTTGATGATGAAATGTGAATCATGCCATGAAAGGCAGATTGGTGTTGGAAGGATGCTTATGCTTTGGTCCAAATCTGGTCACAGGTCGGTGGACGTCTGATGTTCGGAGTCTCCTCCTGCCCAATGGAACTGCAAATTTACTTACTGGTTGTGCCAAACTTTGGCAAAATTGTAAGTGCCAATTCCTTCAAGAAGTTGTTAAATAATGGTTCTAAATATCTTGATCTAGCTGTGTGCAACATGTTCTTGAATTTCCCGTTGGTTGAGTTCAATAGCACAAGACTCCGCTCAACATAAGCTTCAATATTCCATCTTCTATTCCATTTTCGTTCTGCATCATGCCTGATCTTGGTAACTTGACATTTTTGACTCACCGGGTCATATAAAATAAAACTAAACAACAGTACGCGGATCCCCTGGTTATCACGAACAAAATTTCACCATTCTTGAATTCCCATAATATTTTCACATAGTCTACTAGTAGATTGCCCGTGCCATTATGGCACGGGGACGGATTGGATGCTGAACATTTTTTTAATGGCAAAGAATAAAAATAATAATCTCGTCGGTTCCAAATGTTACATCCAACATTACAATTAACACAAATTAAACGTCAAATTAGCCAAAAATAGACACTACTAATAAGAGAAATAGAGTCAAATTTTGAAATCAAATTTATGATAGGACTTCTAAATACAAAATATTTGTTGTTTCATGTCTGGTACTGTCCTTTGGGAGTAACAAATGGATCCTCCTAGCACTTGTGCACCTGAGAAAGCTAGTGCTGGGGTGGTTGTGTAGTGCTGGTCGTTTTGGTGCTTGCGATGATGGGACGGAACGGCACTTTTGTGGCGGTGGAAGTGGTGCTGGGGTTATGCTGCTAGTGCTGGTTGTTGTGGCGCTTGCAATGCTGTTGGAGATGGCTCTAGCGGTGCTGGTGGGAAAGCTAGGAATTAGCATGTCACTTGAATGATTTATCTAACAAAAAACGGTAATTTAAAATTTTATTATAAATGTAAAAGAACATTCTTACATGGGTTTACTCAATAAATACATTTGTAGATTTGTGAAGATTTGAAAAGAGACATGAAAATTAATAACTTTGCGGGAATTATACAGAGTTGGGCAAATTTTTGTGGAGTTATGCAGAGTTGTCTAATGTCTTGCAGATATTTGTAGAGTCCTTAAGAGTTGTAAAAATAAATTTTCTATGGAAATATGCATGATAGACATAAATACAAAATTTATTGTAGCTTATTTACTATAGTAACTTCAACTAAATTAAAATAAATTATTATTATTTTATATATATAACTTATTTCTTTTGTTCAATAAAGTGTAACAATAAATTAAAATAATTGTTATTGTACATATGTGCATAATAATTAAAATTAAAAAAATGTTTAATCATATCATATAATTTATACTCATCTATAATAGGAGTTTTATAGATTGTGTATACATGAAATAAAATAAAAGAGAGTAAAAATCATTTTTATAAAAAAATTGGAAGTCTTCCAAAATCTTACATATTTTGCAAGACTTTTATCAAGGCAAATATATACACAAAAGTCACTCAAAGTCTTGAAAATAGGTAAGTATGCAAAGTCTTTGAATTTTCAAGTTTACAACGAGTAACACAAACTTTACAAGACCTTTTGACAATCTACAACGAGTAACATAAACTTTGAAAGAGATTTTAAAAGTATACAACCAATAACACAATACTTTGTAAATCCATTAAACTCTTTGGAAATCAATAAAAGTATTTATTGAGTAAACCCATGTTATTTTTCAATGGTAACCCAGAGATGCAAAACATAATGGCGTGAATATCTTACCAATTTCATACTCTTATCTCTCCACCAAAAAATGAACAGAAAACTAACAAAAGAAGGAAGTAATATCTTATACAATTGTGTTCAATTGAAAATGTTCAGAATCAACACAACATAATCACCAGTAGTAGCTTCCTTTCTACTTCATCAGAATATAAAGCCGATAGTTGTTCTCCCAAAGGAAATATGAACAGTCTTAGCAATGACGCACCTGCGATGTGCGAGTATTTCCGTTTCAAGACCCCTACAAAATATACCGCAGTAAACTTCAATTTTCGTGATGTTCCGTCTCAAGACCCCTGCAAAATATATTGCATTAAACTTCAAATAAAGTTTGATTTTCGGATACTTGATTATTAATTTCTTAAAAAGATTTTTACATATTGACACAATTGGCGAATTAAATTGGCCTTGGTTTATGACAGCTGATACATACACACCTACGCAAAATATCTTAACTATCTAACTTATCCATCACATCTAGAGATTGGAATACAGAATCTTTAATAAAATATGTAAAGCAAGCACAAATCCTCTTATTGATCATTGTCGAGTTTAATTCATATTGGTACAGAAACATTATATTTTTCTAGGCAGAATTCCAGGAAATAAGGGGGTTATGGCACTATACACTGTAATACATATACACCAATTCTTATAATCCTTGGCCAACATATGAACTAAAGTAATCTCGATAACCAAATTCTGGTTTACAAACTTCAAGAGGAAAACAAAACAAAAGATAAAACATTTTCTTTAAGATACGCAATGTGGTAAAATACACTTGAAACATAAAGAAAAGGAAGTTCATACCCGGAGATGTCAGGATAAGAAGCGCCATAAACTACAATCTTAGCAGACTGGGGTCTGCAACATTTCAATTTTTATTTTAACCATAATCTATTCAAAAACAATTGAATTCGATTCCAACAAAAATCATTAACCAGATTCATCATGAAAACAAACCATCAACAATTGTTGGAACTTGTTAAACATTCTATCTCACCATGGAACTTACATCATAAGAAAAACATTCAAATTTCCATCTTAATTACAGGCTGTCATGAAAAATTTAAAAATAGATTCAACTTTCAAGTTTCAAACAATTGAGAAACAAATAGGGTTTAACAGCAGTGAGACACAAATTCAAATCAGGCCAGTGTAAAGATGCGGAAATTATACCAAAAACTAAATTATCATAAGCTATTAATCTTACCTCAGATTGTTCTTTGATCAAAAAGAAAATTCCAAGTCTAAAGTTTGCAATCTTCGGGTTTGAAAAAACTAAATTGGGGATCTCCCGAAACATATGGTTGATGTTTCTCTGTAAAGTAATAAATGTGGAACTAATTAAACCAATTTTGAATTTAGGGTCAGATGATGATAGAATATTCAATCAAATCAAAATCCAGAACCCTAAAATCGAAACTGAGTACAGTTTATTCGAGCAAAAAATTTCGATGGAGAAAAAGGAATGAAGATTTAACCAAGAGATTTCGATGGAGTAGAGATCGAAGGGAATTGCTTTTCTTCTGAAAAGGAAATTTCGAATAATTCGAAGTGGTGGTGGATTTTGAAGAAGAAGAGGAAGATGAAGAAGAGAGCAAGGAAGTGGTGGTGGTGTTTTTCTATAATGGTGACGATGATGTTTCCGGTGGTGGTTTGTGTGGGCGAAGATAGATCATGAAACTGATGGAGGTCTGGTAATGGTAGTGCTGTGTTTCGCTGGTTTGGATATGGAGGAATAATCGATGTTTTTGTGTAGACAAAAAACAGGATACCTATTTGCCCTTGGAGTTCTCCAGATCTACTAAAATCTGTCTAATATGCAGACAAAATAAAGAAAACACCGAGGGGTTTTTTTGGTCTAGAAAAGAGACCAACTATAAACACCAAACAAATCATTTTGTGTTATATTACTAGAAATAACCCGTGCCGTAACGACACGACATGAGGTTAACAGAGAGTTCTAATAAATATCTAGAGATAACTCGTGCGATAACGGCACTGCTTTAATATGATATCTGACTGGTGTAATTTTTATTTTTTACAGACTTTAAATCGTGTTCCTTTGCAAGATAGTTTTCTATATTGGTTTAAGCGAAAATAATGTCTATAAATACTTTGTAAAATTATTCATATACATTATCCAAAAACGAACACAAAACCATTTAAGTAATATAGTGTGTATGCATATCTCACTTGTGAGTTATGTATAAAAATAAACAAATAAATCTCATTTCCCATAGATTCATCATGCCATCATTAAATCCAATTAATGCATGTATTATTATATATCATGATTTCATTTAATGTTTCTTTGAATATCTTGAGTTAAGAGTTTATGCAATAATTAAAGATTAATAAATTTTAATTTATAATGAGAGGAGTTACAGAAACGGCGATCGTCGGATGTCTTTCGCTGGAATGAGACTGGGATGGTCGGATGCAACGTTTGTCTCTCAAAATGTTATCCGTCCGTCCAAAGATCAAAAACCTATGTTGTTTTGTATTATAGATAGATGCGCATTACTATCGTATGATCGTATTATGCAAAGGCACCCTCCTAAAGTACCCAATGTCATCCCAGCATTATTACTAGCATAACCATCAAAGATTTGTGGGGTGACTGCTACTTCTTTGAAGTTCTTGTCATGGATATCAAAAGAAACAATACATAATATCCCCGATGGAAGTCGTAGCCCTATCCAGTGTAAAACTCCACCAACAAAAATTACTTCCCCACCGCACATATATGAAAAGTGTCCGTGAAAGGTTTTCCATGAATTCGATTCTGATGTATAAACCTGAATTCTACAACCATGACAAACATTCTTCGAGTAAGCATAATAGGAGGAAGCTAACACAATATGGGAAGCTACCACAATATTGTAACCACCGGTATGGCAATTATAATCAACCCCATATGTAACATGGTTTGCCCAACATTGATCAACCGCTGGTCCGTATGCTTTTGGAATTAATATTAGGGAAAATTATGCTAAGGCCCGACCCATGGATAACCCATAATATGAGACTCTTAATTAAAAAATAAATAAATCTAGGCCCCGAGTTATTAAAAGACATTCGTACCCTTTTATTTATTGTCAAGCCCATAATTAAATAAAATTTAAATTTAGGCTCAAAATTATTAAATCTAGGCCCAAAATTATTAAAATACAGTGTGAATGTGTAAACAGAAGTTACACATGCATATGTCATGTGTATCCAGAAGTTAGACATCCTTATGCCATGTGTAATGCAAAGTTACACATTAAAAAAATATACTCCCTCCGTCCCACTATTAAGTGACTTAGTTGAAGTTTGCACAATTTTTAAGGCAAGCAAGAGAAAAGAGATTTTTAAGCATTTTTATAATTATACCCTTATGGATAATAATTAATGAAATTTTGAAATGATTTATCTCTCAAAGTACACCACGGATGTTCGCAAACTTTATACCAGTGAAAAGCATTTTAAAACACCTACGTAACGAATATAAACATGCCTATCAAATTATGCATATTTCTTATAATCAATTAAAAGGATAATTTTAGAAATATCTCCTTGTTTAGTGATATAGGTCACTTAATAGTGGGACAAAATCCAAAAGTAAATAGGTCACTTAATAGTGGGACGGAGGGAGTACATAAAAAGAATGCATACAAAAAATACATGTATTACTTTAATATTCATTTACAATAATTTCTTAGCATGTGTAACTAGAATTTACACACGCATCTGGCTAGTGTAATTGAGGATTACATAGGCATCTAACTAGTGTAATTGAGAGTTACACATGCGTCTGATTTGTGCTTTTATGAAGTTTAAATCTTTTCCTTTCCTTCTTGTCTTCCTCCCTCCAAAATGCTTGCATATCTGCAACGAAATAAACATCCATGGATTAGGTTGAATGAAAAAAAAGCAAAAAAATAAAAATATTATTGAATAAATTGTAAGGAAAAATTATAGAAAAAAGATCACAGAAAATACACATGATAACCTATCTTAGCATGTGTAATTGGGAGTTACACATGCATCCGCCATGTGTAATCATCAGTTACACATCCAAATAGATGTGTACGCAGAAGTTACACATCCGTCAGGAGATCGGTTTCTTCACAACACATTAATGAAACTTGAAAGCAAGTGAATGTATCTTGAGTCGGAGCCCTCATTCTGCATACATGTATGAGTAACAGGCTACCATATATGCAGAAAATGACAGAATATGGTCAATGCATAAAAAAACATATCAATGTTTTCAAGGTATATGCTACTTCCTACTAGAAAACATTTGTAACACCACTCATAACTTCATAGCACAAAATTAAACATTCCAAACAATCTTCTAGTAAAATTGAGACATGAAATAGTTTACTTCCTTGTGAAACAATGCTTGGTATGTCCTCTATAACTTGATTGTTTACGGTCATAAGTATATCATGGTAAAGAAGATGAGTTATTGTCAATTAAGCAGCAGTAGTTACCTTCGATAGGAGCTACAATTTGTGCTTCAATACAAGAGAGAGTTGTCAACAACAACATCACCACCACCACCAGAGAGGTAGTATTACTAGTATTGTTGTTATAATAATAATCAACACATGCAGATTGAGACACCAATCCAAAACATCAATTGATCTTCATATTCTTCTCTATCATCTCAAGTCTTACTTAATCATACATCCTAACTCATCTGCTCAGAGAGGGTAACCTATGAAAAGATGGATAAATCAATTTATGCATGGAAAGACTGACTAGTACTCCAGTATCAGACCAGAACATAAAAAAATATGAATGCATGATATGAGATATACAAATCTAAAGTTACAACACCCAGGTTGCAACTAGTTCAGGCCTATATGCAACTAATAAACTGAATTACGTATCATTTCGGGTTTACTCAAACTTTTACACATATAATTAGCAAATGTAACTAGCAGTTACACTTTCAATTAGCATGTGTAACTCGCAGTTACACATCCAATTGGAATGTGTAACTAGTATCTACACGACTTCAGAATCTAGTCTTGGAGCTAATCTACTATATGCAATTAGCTTGCGTACCCGTAAAGTATGAAAGCGTTCAAACTTCAAAATCTAACAATTCCTACAAAATAATACAATTATGTATATTTCATCCTGTTTTCCATACACTACTTTAACTATGGACTTGCTATGGACTTAAACTGGTTAACATAGTTCCACTAGTTAGTCCTACATTTTCTTAAACAAAACATTTCCATTAATTACCTATAGGCAGAGATTTATAAGGGAATCGGTATTTGCTCGCAGTAGCATTAACTTATCACCTCGATCATCATTGACAACAAGCCGATCATTTCTGTTGTTTCAGGAACAATTGCTTTAAATTCTCAATCACTAACTAAACCTGAATCATTAAAAGTGGCGTTATTATACAAGATTACAAGTAACTACTTAGGTTTAATCATACACAATACTATTACTTGTGAAAGGCCTTCTAATTTGGCAACTGCTTGTGTAAAAACTATATGTAAGTAAAAGCTATGTAACCTGAAGTAACACATTCAATCGGCATGTGTAACTAGAAATTACACATCAAATTAGCTTGTGTAACTAGAATTTACACATCTAATTAGCATGTGTATCTATAAGTTTCACATACTTTTGCATACTAATAAATACAAAAGAAAAATCAAACACAGTCAGCTAAAATTCCCAATAAAAATTTAATAGATGTATTATGTTACAAATGAGTTTCACAAGGTAGTAAATTCAATGATTGTTAGAACAATCAATCTTAACTAATTAAACTACCGAATTTCATGCCATAATACTTTTAGTACTGCAATCAAGTAATCTAAAGAACACTGTCAGCTGTATTTTAATCTGATTTATTGACATAGCGCATACTGCTGAGAATGATGACAAAGTTAATCCATAAGTATAGGTCTAGCTAAGGGTTCAGTGCGGGTTGGAAGCAAATACACACTATGAATACTGAAAAGCAAAAAAACTGTGAATTATTATGTATAACGTACCATATCCAGAGTGAAGAACCCTCAATCTGGATTTTGTCATTCTTTGTGCATGAGATCGAGAGTGAATGTGGTTTGGTTTGCAGATGATGAATCCATCTTTAACCAACTTCCTAATGTGTTTCCCTGCACAAGACAGCACAAAACTAGTAAATTCAAAAAAAAATAAGCATAACGTAGATACAAACCAGTAGATCCACATAGCATGTGCAACTAGCAGTTACACATTCGGTTTGCATGTGTAAGATACACATTCAATTAGCATGCGTAACTTGCAGATACACATGCATATGAATTGTGTAACTAGGAGTTACACATGCATCATACTTATATATGTCAACATAAAATCAGCAAATTCATGTGATACATTAAGTGGTAAAGTATCTGAGTCCATAAGATCATGCATAATATACATTAAGTAGCAAAACTTACAATTCATTCTATGCGGCTATGCCTCGTTTATAATAATGAACCTACATAAATAATCTTGGGGAAAAAATTGGTTACCATCAAAAAGTTCAGGTACATGGGCATAAGATCATCGAATCCATCTGAGATGAAGACACGTCTGACGTATAACTTCTAGTTGGAATTGTTAGCATTGTAGTAACTCCCATACAGATCATGAGGAGTCTTTGGAGGAACTAAAAGAACAGCCTTGAACTCAACATCACCTTCAGCTGTGAAATGACTCCAAGACATCAGCTTGTCCTCACTAAAATCATGTTAAGAACACTGTCAGCTGTGAAATAACTCCAAGATATTTGAATAAGCAATTTATAGTGAAAGAATAGTTCAAAGTAGCAATTTATAGCAGACTGACGCACTTCAATGTGGAAAGTTCAAAAGAAGAAAGCAACTCAACAAAATTAACAAATGAAACAACCATTAGATTTTAAAGCAACAACAAACAGATACAACATTCAATACCCAGTAAACTAGCAAACTGACTATGTGTCATTTCCTCGCAAATTTAATAGATGCTTCATTAGCTTTAGTTCCATAGTTTGAAAAGAAAACACGATCAGCGAATGAACCATCCATTAGATGCTTTGCAAGTTCCAACTGCATCGACACAGTACTATCCTTCAGGAAACATTGAACATGTGAAGCAAAATGAATATGAAGATCAAAATCAAACTTGTTAGAACTTTTATAAACTATCAGTTCAAGTCAATTTACTATGTTATGCAGAAACAAAAAAAGTACTTTTATTCATCAAAAGAACCTTTACCTGAGGCACTGAGTAGTAGACATTACTGACATGAGTAAGAATGTTGGCCTGCTGAGTGACTGCATTCACCCAATCTTCACCATATATATCATGAAATACTTCTAATCTCAGGATTTATCTTCACAAAGCCTATTCAGAAGAGAATTGAATTGAACCTAACCTGAATTGAATTATGAAACAAATCAAAGAACACAACAAAACTAAATTATGAAAAATCAAGATAAAAAACCAGCAAATCAAACTTAAAAAACAACATCAACAACGATAATCAAAACATACCTAGATTCAAAAATATTTAGACTCGAGAAAATTCATGTGGTTCTGCTCTTCCGATCTGAGTAGAATCAACCAAAAATAATAATCAAAACCTAATTAAACTAAGAAAATATAACTAGTAAATGAGGAAAACCTATTGAATCAAACTTGAAAACCTTATGTTGAGCAGCTTCGAAATAACAAATTAGAATCAACTGAGATTGGAAACAAAAATCAATTTGAATCAAATCAATTGGATTTATAAATCGATTGAAACAAAAATCAAAGAAATCAATACCTGAAATATTCTTGAATCGACTGAAAAAATAAGATTACATCGACGTAGATAAAATTTATTAAGCTCAATCGATTAGCTGAATAAGCTGTTAAATTGGTTAAACATCATCAGCAGAGATCCATAAACATCCTCAGTTGAGATCGATGAAGATAAAAATGTTTTCTTCTTCTCCATAGAACAACGATGTTGACGATATGAAACCCTAAAATTCATCAGAGCCGAGACCAGAGAGAGAGAGAAAATGAAAATAAAATCGATAATATTCCTCTTGTATATATACTGTAGATGCATTTTACTACCAACTACATCCAAATGATAGA